>CAUYON010083957.1:0-15614 GCA_963573935.1 Arctocebus calabarensis | reverse complement strand
GAAGGAAGCAAGGAAGGAAAGAAGGAAGGAAGGAAAGAAGGAAGGAAGGAAGGAAGGAAGGAAGGAAGGAAGGAAGGAAGGAAGGAAGGAAGGAAGGAAGGAGAAGGGAAGGGAAGGGAAGGGAAGGGAAGGGAAGGGAAGAGAAGAGAAAAGAAAAGAAAAGAAATTAAAAGGTAGAAGAAACTGGGAGAAAATATTTAATGTTTGCAATGCACCTATCTGACAATGAACTTAAATCTAGAATAGATGTCTTCAATAATAAGAAGACAATCCCATCTTTTAAAATGGGCAAAAACATGACCCAAAGTATGTCACACACTCAATATACATCAGGGAAATATATATTGAACCATAATGAAATACCACAAACCTATTAAAATTGCTAAAATCTAAAAAACAGTAAGTAACAAATGCCAGGTGAGGATACGAAGTAACTAGAAATCTGATACATGGCTGGTGGAACGTCAAATGGCGCCACCACTGTGGAGGGAAATATGGCAGATCCTTACAAACAGGGCACACAACTCACCAATTCCCCTAGTGTTTATAGTGTTTATATCACAAAATAAAAATATATTTTATATATTTTTATTATATATATTTTTTAAAATATATATTGTATATTTATTAAACATTTACATATAATATATTTTATTTTTTTATATTTTAATATATATTTTATTAATATATTATATATATCATATATATATCCACAACTGTTTAATAGTAGCTATATTTATAACAGCTAGAACCTAGCAGTGACCCACAGACCATCAACAGGACAATGAATAAAAAACTGTAATTCATCTATATAACTCTAAATTGCAATTTTAAAAAATGGTTTACTGATAAATACAATACAGATGAATCTCTAAAACAATATGCTAAGCAAAAAAAGTCAGATACAAATGAGTACGTACTGTATGATCCTATCAGCCTGAAATTCTGAAACACAAATCTAATCTATGGCTGCAGAGAGCAAATTATATTTTGCCTGAGATCCTTGGCTTACAAAATTGCCAGAGAAAGAATAAGAGGGAACTTTGGAGGGGTAATGAACATGTTCTTTCTCTTGATTGTGGTGGTGGTACAGATAAATGTGCCAAAATTCATGAAACTATGTGATCAAAATGAATGCATTGCATTGCATATAATTCATGCCTAATAGAGATGATTTTCCTATTTAAGTAGGAAAATGTCACAAAGTATTTCTTCTTCCTAGGAGGCTGAGGCAGGCTGATTGCTCAAGCCCAGGAGTTCCAGGTTGCAGCAAGCTATCATGATGCCACTGCACTCCAGTCTAGGTGACAGAGTGAGACACTGTCTCAAATTTTAAAAATATGTATTTATACTTCTTAACTCTGAATTTTGAGTGCTATATCATTCAGAAACCTGTTAAGAGACATGGCAACTTTATCTGGAATTTGAAGACACTTTAATGAAAGGACAATGAAAAAGGGTGTGGACAGAATTAAGAAAGCCAATTCCTATTTTGGGACATTGAGGAACTTGCAACAAAAAGGATGCTCTTTCTAGCCCTAGAAGGGCTAAAGAGAGGGATTGGGGTTATCTGGGTCCAGATGAGCGGGGTCCCCAGCACAACCTTTCCCACGGCCAGGAGGTGGGGGACACAGAGCTCTGTATTTCTAAATGCTGTCAGAGAAGAGGCACTAGGAAACAGTGACCACAGGTGACACTCGTAGGAGTTCATCTTGCATTGTTATAAAGCGATATCTGAGGTGGGCTAGTTCATAAAGAGAAGAGGTTTATTTGGCTCACAGTTCTGTAAGCTGTGTAAGAAGTATCATGCCAGCATCTCCTTCTGGTGAGAACTTCAGGGAACTTCCAGTCAACGTGGAAGGTGACAGGGGAACAAACATGTCACTTCGTGAAAGAAGGAGCAGGAGAGGGAGGAAGTGGTGCCAGGCTGGGCAGCTCTCTTGGCCGGGCACCGGGCACAGGCCTGAAATCTGAGTGCTCTGGGAGGCCAAGGTGATAGGATCCTTGGAGCTCAGGAGTTCAAAACCTGCGTGAGCAAGAGGGAGATCCCATCTCTACTAAAAATGGAAAAGTTAGCTGAGTGTTGTGGCCAGTGCCTGTAGTCCCAGCTACTTAGGAGGCTAAGGCAGGAGGATCACTTGAGCCCAAGAGTTCGAAGTTGCTGTAAGCTAGGCTGATGTCACGGGACTCTACGCAGGACGACAGCGTGGGACTTTGTCTAAAAAAAAAAAAAAAAAAAAAAAAAAACAGCTCTTCTGTGAATTAATAAATTGAGAATTCAACTATCTCAGGCTGGCCAAGCCATTTCTGAAGGATCCACCCCTATAACCCAAACACCTCCCATGGGGCCCTCAAAATTGGGGCCAGGTTTCAACATTAGATTTAAAGGGGATGAACTTTTAAGCCATATCAAAGGCTTAATAGGCATTTTATTTTGTTAAGGTGAAGTGTGTGAATATTTTGGGACTCATAAGCCAAAAAAAGAGGTTGGGCCTTCTCTTATGTCAACTTAAGAGTTTCATATAAAGTAATCATAAAATAATCTCATTTTCAAATAATCACTCTGGTTAGTTTCCATACATTGACTCTAAAATCACTGATAGGCAAGAATTTCTGTTTTACTGCTCTTGATTTAGAAATGGCATATATTACAGCATTCTGAATAATAGCAGAATTGTTACTCAGTATAAACTTCTGATGACACATTTTCTAGTTGTTTGTTTCTACTATTTTCTCTGTATTATTCTGTGTCTTTTAATTTAATTCCAAGTGAATATTTTGAAGGACAGGAAGTTAATTTGGTCAAAGGATTGAGTATTCACTTTTATGATTGAATCTGCTTCTGATTTGACGATGTTTCCAGCAATATTTTCTTCATTAACTTTTTAAATTTTCCCCCTTAATTCATCTGAATTTAATTTTAGTCTATGACATAAAATATATGCTATAAAATGATTACGAGTAGAGCAGCAAGAAATTATTGAACAGCTCCTACTGTGCCTTGGCCATCATAGGCCTCAATAATTATTTGTGAAATAAGTTTTTGATTGTCAGGATCAATGAGAACAACATTTTCCTATGTACCTAAGTTATATTATAGACATAACTTTCCCCATTAATTATATGACAGTATTCATAACACAGTGTCACAATAACAAGATGCAATCATTTTTTCATTAAATTTTAAAATTTACTTATTTATTAATCATGATCAGGCAACTAACCTTAAAATGAGTTGACTCTCTTAAAAATTTAATTGATTCGCAAGTCATCTGTGAATTTCTAAATGCAGAGTGTTTGCTAAACTTAAGAATAATGAAATGATTATTTTAAAAATTACAATTGATTGATAAGTCTTCAGTGAATTTTTAAATCTAACAAATGAGTTTTGTTGTATGAAGTACAGAGAAGAAACATGCTGCTATGGTTTGAGTGTTTCCCCTAGAATTTATGTATTGGGAGTTTGGTCCCCAGTGAGGTGGTGTTGGGAGGTATTTAAAGAGGTGATTATGTCCTTAGAAGGGATTAATGCTGCTCTCACCAGGCGTGGTCGATCCTTGTGAGCATAATTTCTCACTCTCTAAGGACTGAAATAGTCTTGAGGAGAGTGAGCTGTTACAAAACAAGGCCACCCTCATGTTTTGCCCTTTTCACATTCATCCCCTTCTTTGTCTCCACCAAATTAAGATGCACACAAGGCCCCTTAGTAGAGGTCAACCAGATGCAGCTGCCCCATCCTGAACTTTCCAGACTCCAGAACTATAAGTTGAAAGAAATGTACTGTCTCTATGAATGGCCTAATCTCATATTCTGTTATAACAATAGAAAATAAACTAAGACCATGTCACTCTGAATGTGTCCTAATTTGCCTGAAAATGTATGTTATACCTGCAGAAACTATTTACCAATTCCAATGTCAAATCCCATGTTTTCATAAGCACAGCATCTCTGTCATCTTTTTCTCAAGAACATAGTCTCCACTGCATCACAGATACTAAAATAACTACAGCCGAAACATTTATAGCAAGGTGACAAAGGAAAGTTATTTGTCCAGAACACCTCTGCTATTCTTCATTGCTCAAAGGTAACAAACACAAATGACTCAGAGAAGTGCCTAACAAACCAAATTAAACTGAACGAGAAAGGAAACCTTTGCCTGCATCATCACTGGCTGTGTTTTAATTTCTTCTCCAATCTGTCACATCTCTATACCCTAAAATATTTTTTGCATTTCTGTCTACAATGATTGGTGCCATCTGACAGAGTAAAACCATCTAGGGAGAAGCCAGATCAGCAGTGTCTGGGGAAATTGAGGCAGAAAGACAAGAAGCCACAATCACTGGGCAAGAAAGGTCTGGAGGTCAATCGCTTTGCACTCCGGCCTTTATGGCCCTACTGTTTAGAATCTACCCTTCCATTCATTCAATCTCTAAGTATTTCCATGTTCTACAGTTGAGGACTATGAAAGGTATTAAAACAAATCAGTGATTGACCAAGTACAGAATGGAGCGGAGGGATCATGTTTGGAGAATGCTGTCCAGAAGGCCCAGGCATAACAGTCCCGACACACAGATGGCTCAAGCATCTCTTGTTTATGTGGGCAGTGGGAGCAGTTGAGAAGAGGGAGGGCAATCCTGAATAGCACCTAAACATTCCTTCCAAGAATATGGAAAGCGTTTCTGTTAGCACTTCAATGGATGCGCTTCAAGCTCCATTCAATGGATCTCAATGTTGGACTGACTCACCATTTGCAAACACAACACGTTTGCATCACACCTGATCTCCTTAGAGTTAGCTATTTCCAAACAGGGGCACTGCACCTCCTCTCTACAGAAACGATGTCAAAGCATTGGTGAAGCTATTCCCCGAGACAAAAATGATGTGAAAAATTTAATCAATGTATTTTATTTTTGAATGGACAAACCTTCCATTTGGGCTTCCTCTCCGCTAACAGAAATATTTTCTATATTCTTGGAAGGAATGTTTAGGTGCAATTCACCTTCCTCTTCTCAAAGGATATCCAGTGAAAATCTCCCTCCTCTACCCCTGCTCCCTACTTGCTCTCCAAGGAAGTTACAACTACTAACTTCCTGTGCATCCTTCCCATATACCTCGTGCACGTATGTGCATGTGCATGCACAAATAAGGGATATACGTGCATTCTTCTGTTTTCTCTATTTTTCTTTCTTTCTTTCTTTCTTTTTTTCTTTCTTTCTGGGGGGCTACACAAAAATGATAGTATATACAGAGGAGGAAACAGAAAGGTTTCCTCATTCTGTGTTAGCTGCTTAGGGTTCCATGGGGCGTCTGTACATCTAACCAGTTCCCCTGCTGCTGGACTTTGGTTTCCAAGCTATTATCTATCACAGATAAGGTTGTGATGAATACGTGTACCCATGTACATTCATCACTCTGTACATGTGTCAGTAAAACTGTAGGATAAAATCCTGAAGACAGAAATGTAGGGTTAAAAGAACTCTGTGTTTGTGCTTTGAATTGTGACAGCTAAGAGCTGTGGCAGTTTTTACTTGGGCTCAGGCAGTGGCAGCAGAGGGCCAGGTGAGTGAGCAAGTTCCAACTGCGCTGGCAGGACGACCCTCTGGGTCCCAAGCAGGGCCAGCAAGTCCTGGCAGTGGCTGCAGGGCAGAGATGCCACCCACTGTCCCAAACATGCAGCTCTCAGGCTGTCCTGTGACCTGCAATAACAGTGTCACAGTGCAGAGGGTGGGAGGGGTCCTGCTCTTCACCTATGGGTCCCAGGCACAGAGGCCACACCTCCGGGGGTCACAATCACCACTCACACCTTCAATCAGGCAGCCCTGTGACTTGCCCACCCAACTTTCCCTGGTGCCAGTAGCAGCAGCTGGACCTGCAGTGGGCTCAGCCAGGCAGAAGGGACTCCTTCTCCAGCTGCAATCTGGAGCACAGAGGCCGCTCTGCAGGTGGGATGAGATTTCCCTCCCGCTGGCAAGGCAGAGTTCAGAGGTGCTCCTGCTGGAGCCGACTAACTTTTCCCAGCCTCAGGCAGGGAACTCAGGCTCTGGAAGTTGCAAACATTGTTTTCCTTTGTCTCCAAGGTCAATAGAGAATACACAGAATAGCACCTCAAGGTCACCTTTGTCTTGAGGTGCTATTCTGTGTATTCCCCCTAAGGATAGGAAGCACTTCCTGTGAGTTAGAGGACCCAAAGCACCCTAGATCCCACCAGCGCTATGCTGCTGCAGACCCCCAGGTGGACGGGAGTAGGGGGGAACGGCTGCCAGCGAGAACTCCCCAGATGTGGAAACAAGGGGGCTCTGGTGCCCCCGGGGAGGCTGGGTCTGAGATGCTGTTTTCTCACAATGCTGCCACCTCTACCCAGTGAATGAATGGGGCATGGGTGAACCAGTGTGACTGCCTTGCAGGGGGGTCAAAATCACTACCAAAGCCAGTGGCAGAAGTCTTGTGGGTAAAGGAGTTCCTCTGTGGTTGGGATTGCAGCACCTGTCTCCCTCACCACCTCCCTCCTGGTCTCCCTGTGACAGTGAGTCTTTCTGGGTTCCTGTCAATCTCTGCTGAGTTGGCCTCTTGCCTCCTTCTCCTTCACCCCCAGGTATTTTCCATGTCTCGTTGTTTGACTCGCCAGTGTTCTCGCCTTGATATTCTGAGGCAAGATATTCTACTCGTGATTTTGGCTGTTCCTTGGGTAGAGGAATGTCCAATGTCTCAAGCCAGCCATCTTGAACTTGAACTCATTTCCTGTTTTTAGATATGGAAATTCAATATCATTTTTTCTTTCTTTCTTTCTTACTTTCTTTTGTGTGTGTGTGTGTGTGTGATACAGTCTTACTCTGTTGTCCACACTAAAGTACCATGGCCTCAGCCTAGCAACTCATAGAAACCTCAAACTCCTGGGCTCAAACAATCCTCCTGCCTCAGCCTCCAGAGTAGCTGGGACTACAGGCCATTTTGATGCTTATTCTCATCTTATAAATCCATATGGTTAACCTGCTAGTTAATAAGATTATTTTTGGATGAAGTATGTACAATGATTCTAGTTTTCTTATGTTAAATTTGTATTTATTGTTAGAAAAATCCTGGAAAAAAAATAGGCAAAAAGTTGTCACTTTTCGAATGTATTTACTAAGGGGATTGGCAATTAGTCCTATCGTATACTAAGCATAGTATAATACTATGCTAACTTTAAGACTGATATTAACACTTAGATAAATAATGTATAGTCCAATAAGACAGCAAAATGTCCAGAAATGGGCTAGCACATTTGTGAATCTGGTATGTGTTAAAGATGGCATTGAAAAATCAGTGGGAAAAAAGATGAATTATTCAATAAATGATGCTGGGAAAACTACAAAGCCATCTGGAGAAAAATGAAATTGGCTTCTACCATAATTTCATATGGCGCAAAGATTTCAGTGCAAAAATTAATCCATAAAAGTGCTGGAATAAAACATAGCAAAAATTTAGAAAATAATTTTGGAATAAGAAAGCATTTCTAAATGTCACACAAAACCATGAAGCTACACAAGAAATGATTCATAAATTTAACTAAAAGTAAACCATTTGGGTAACAGAAATAAGCATAAATGAAATAAAAATACTAACTAGAAAATGAGAAAAAAAATTGTAACACATAGGCGAAGAAGCTAAATTCTTTATATAAAGATCCCCTATTCATCGATAAGAATACAGTAAATAATCCACTGGAAATAACAGCAAAATTCATGAACAGTTCACTGAAAGAAACTACAATACATACATACAGAAATAAATTAAATACATGCATTAGTATCATCAAAATGGAAGATGAATGTAAATTAAAAGCACAATGAGTGTGGTGAAAATGCTATTGAATGGCAAAAATAAAACATTCAATAAAGCAAACTTGAATTTGTGTATTAGGTGGGTTAATAGCAGAACTAATAATGAAGATTAACATTTTCTGAGTGCTTACTTTGAGTCAGGCACTGTTCTAAGAGTTTTACATGTATTTATCAACTAATTATTCACAACAGTCCTATAAAAGAACTACAATTATTACACCTGTCTTTAAATGGCAAAATCAAGGCCTGGAAAGATAAATAATTTGCCCGGCCAGAGAGAAAGCAGGTGGCGGGAACAGAGAGGAGTTCTTACTAAAGAGAGCTTACTAAACCCAGGAGATCTTACTAAAAGATATGCAAGTGACTTTTAGGGAGGGCAAGGCTAGCAATCCTAAACCTAAGCTGTCTGTTCCATTAGGGAGCAATCTACCCTCTCTAGGGAAAGCTTCTGGCACAATTATGCCTCCCTCACCTGAGCATTTCAACCCCAACGCACAGCCAGTTGGCAGCCCTACACACACCACCTCTGCTGCAGCTGGGCCAGGGTAGGATCTAAGAACCCATATGCTTCTGTGTCCCTGAGACATAGAGCCCACTGTCACTGCCGAGAGACGAAGGTGTAATGGCTTGTGTGTCCCACAGCATCCTGCCTCTGCTAATCTAGTCAGAAGAAGGCCACCTCTCCTACCACAGGTTCCCAGTGCATCTTCCCCACTACCTGAGCATTATTCTAGAGGAGAAAATTGCCACATCTCTCACTATCACAGAAAGCACCAGAACGCAGGGAGGTTTAAGGGCAAGTTTGCCAGCCTGGTCTCAGTCTGGTCACCCCAGGTTTCAATATGCCATCAAGGGGTCTAGGAAATAGGGATTTCCTAACCTAGTCCACTGCCTCTGGCATCTGAACCCTCTCCCAGAGGTCTCAGGTTCAACCAATTCAACTCCAGCAGCATCACAGTGGGTACCCACCTGCCAGAGCCAAAAGACAATATTCCTCTCCCTCTCTGCACTGAGAAGCTGAGTTCCAGCAGAGAAGAAAATGTGAACTGCAAAATTTCCTGTCCTGAGGTGAGGGCAGATGTTCTGGGTGAGAAGGGATCAGGATAACAATTCTGGCAATATGAAAAAAATGTAAAAAGCTATTTCAATACCCCAAAAGGATCGCACTAGCTGTCAGGCAACAAACTTCAGCCAGAAGAAAACTTTTGAAATGTCAGGTATGGAATTCAAATTATGGATCACAAGTAAGCTCAATGGAATCAATGAGAAAGTTGAAAACCAACACAAAGAAACAAAAAAAAAAATTCAAGACATGAATGAAAAATATCTGAAGAGATAGATTTTAATATTAAAAAAAGAACTTCTGGAAATGAAAGAGTCATTTAGGGAATTTCAAAATACAGTGGAAAGTTTTAACAATAGCCTAGACCAAGCAGAAGAAATAATTTCATAGCTCTAAGAGAAGGCTTTCAAATTAGCCCAGTCAATCAAAACTGGGGAAAAAAGAAGAGAAACGAACAAAGCCTCTGAGAAATATGGGATTATGTAAAATGCCCAATTATAAGAATTATAGTTACCCCTGAGGGAGAAAAAGAAAAATAAAAAAGCCTGGAAAACCAATTTGAAGGAATAATGGAGGGAAAGTTCTCTAGTCTTACTAGAAATTTCATCTAGAGATAAAAATATAATCAAATGCCTGGAAGATTCATGGCAAATAGGACATCACCAAGACACATAGTCATTAGTCTGACCAAAGTCAAAAGAAAAAAGAAAATCTTATCAGCTATGAGATAAAGCATCAAGTAACTTACTAAGGAAAAACCCATCAGACTAATGGCAGATTCTCAACAGAAAACTTATAAGGCAGAAGGAAGTAGTGTCCTATTATTAGTTTTCTTAAACAGAATACCTGTCAGTCAATAATGTTGTATCCTTCAAAATTAAATTTCTTAGATGAAGAATTAAAATCTTGCCTATACAAACACTAAGGGACTATGTCAGCACTAGACCTGCCCCATATGAAATGTTCAAAAGTGCTCTAAACACCAAAGAGAATGGTCAATACCCACAAGTGTAAAAACACTGAAAAGTGACACTCACAGTTCTTATAAAACAGTAACACAAGAAGAATACAAAACAACTGGGAACAATCAAGTCAATCAGGTTGACTTGAGCAGTATCAGATTTATCAATACATATTAACATTGAATTTCAATAGTCTAGATGCCCCACTCAAAAAAGAAATACATTGGCAGAATGGATAAAAAAAATACACACAACCTAAATGTATCTGCTGTCTCCAAGAAATCCATTTAACTCATAAAGAGTCTCAGAAGTTCAAGGTAAAGGGGTAAGAAAAAAAGATTTCACACAAATGGAAACAAAAATAGAGTGGGACTAGCTTATCTTGTGTCAGAGAAAATATATTTTAAATCAACAACAGTAACAAAAAACAAAGATGTTAATTATATAATGATGAAGTGGCAGATTCAACAAGAAAACATAACAATCCTAAATACATATGCACCTAATATCGGAGTTTCCAGATTCATAAAACAAATACTTCTGGATCTAAGAAATGAAAGACATGGCAATATATTAATCACGGGAGACTTCAACACTCACTGACAGAACCAACCAGATCATCGAGGAAGAAAATCAATAAAGAAACACTGGATTTAAACAAGAATCTAGAAGAAAGACTGACCATGTTAGGCCACAAAACAAAGCTCAGCAAATTTTTAAAATCTGAAATTATACCATGAATCTTCACAGACTACAGTGGAATAAAACTAGAAATCAATTCTGAGGGGAGCGCTCAAAACTAAACAAATACATGGAAAATAAACAACGTGCTGCTGAACAATGATTGGGTCAAGGAAAAGATCAGATGGAAATCAAAACCTTTTTTGAATTGAATAACAACAAAACAAAAATAATAAATAAATAAATAAATGGGAGTACTTAAACTAAAAAATTTCTGCACAGCAAAGGAAATAATCAATACATTTTCAAAGGAAATTTATGTAGTAAACACACTACATAATGGGAGAAAATGTTTGCAAACTATACATCCAACAGAGGACTCAATAGCGAGAAGCTGCAAAGAACTCAAATAAGTCAGCAAGAAAAAAACAAAACACCCCATTTAAAAAGTGGGCAAATGATATTAATAGACATATTTTCAAAGAAGATATACAAATGGCCAAGAAACATATTTAAAAATGCTCGACATCGCTAATCATCAGAATGGCCACTGCCAAAATGTCAAAAACAATAGATGCCACACTGTAAATTAGTACAACTTCAATGAAAAAGAAAATGGAGATTCCATAAAGAACTAAAAATAAACCTTCCATTCAATCCAGCAATCCTAGTACTAGGTATCTCCCAGAGGAAAAGAAGTCATTATACCAAAAAGAAACTTGCACTCATGGGTTAATCACAGCATAATTCACAGCTGCAAAAATAAACAACCAACCTAACTGATGAGTGAATTAAGAAAATGGGGGAAGAGTCTTTCCTATACTTGCCCTATTGCTCATAATATACAATATTATGTCAATACTATGTCATATATTAAGTATAGGTTAACCAATTAAGTGAACTTGTGTAATCTACCTGCCCCCTTTTATAACTCATGCACACAAACGCAGACATCATTGAATACAACTCAGCCATCACAAAGAATGAAATAATGTATTTTTCAGCAACTTGAAAGGAACTGGAGTTTGTTATCCTAAGTGAAGTTTCTGAGAAATGGAAAAAAAAAAAAATACTTCACATACCCACTTATAAGCAGAAGCTAAAAGATGAGTGTATTCAGACAGAGTTGTATAATACGCATTCGAGTAGGTGAAGGTAAAAATGAGGGTGAGGGATCAAAAGTTACCGATTAGTTACAATGTATGCTGTTCTAGTGATATGTAAGCCCTGACTTCACCACTATACAAATCATCTGGGTAACAAGAAACTACTCGTATCCCCTAAATCTATTATAATTTTAAAAACATAAATTTTCAAAAAGAGGAAATGCCTTTCAATTTGTCATTCTGTTTACCTTAGTAGCACTCCAATTTTTCACTCATTTTTAGGTTTTCTATTTCCCATTAAGTTTAGTCTAGGAATTTCACATTTTTTTGTGGCTGTGATTAAAGAGAGCTTCCTCTGAATTATATTTTTCTATCTTGTTTTATTTTGCATATGGGAAAGCTATTACCTTTTTAATGTACCTTGCTACCTCACTAAATTTTCTTATTATTGCATTAAATTTTTGGTTTACCCGTTTCACTTTCTAAGGCAGATAGCCATATTATCTGCAAATATTTATTTTGCCTTCTCATTGATAACTTTTACCCTTTATTTCTTTCTGTAATTCATGACATTATGAGACTTCATGAACATCTTTTTCTTGCTCCTAAATGAGAAGGAATGATTTTCATAAGTTCTAGGTGCTCATTCCCCTGCCGTCGATTTTTCTTTTTCTTTTTTTTTTTTTTTTTTTTTGAGTGGGGAGTTAATTTAATCATCCAGCTCATGCTTTTTTTAATAGGAAACAATTATCTTTTTAATGTTTGGGATATCTTATTTTAATACAATTACATCATACTAAAGATTTCTTATCACAAATGGAGAATGAATTTCATCAAGTGTTTTTAGCGCTAGAGATGATAATATGTTTTCTGTTTTCATCTCTTAATTTGATTAGTTACCATATTATACATTTTAATACTGACCTATGTACAGATTCTATAACTTATCAGTAATTTTTCTTACTGGCTCCAGGATTCTACTTCCTTTCTTTTGTTTGTTCTTGAGGAGTTTTGTCAGGATATTGTCTTAGGCAAAAATTCTCCAAATGCTAAAATATATTAAAATACCAGGGCTTGCTTTCAAATGCCATAAGTGACATGCCAGAACAACTTTATCCAGAAGAACGAAGACCATCTCCAGCACATTTTCACAGATCAAATTAGCACGGCTGACCTAGAACACAGGAGGTGGGAAACTTGGCATTAAATAGTTGGGGAAAAGATAGAGAGAGACACAGAGAGAGAGAATCAGAGCAGAAAACTCTCATCAGTAAAACAAGTAGTGAATGCACTTTTTCATAGGCATCAATTACCTTTGAAACTGAAGTCAAGGAACATAAACAGAAATATGTCAGGACTTGGGTTTGAAGAAGGAAGCAAAAGTATAAGGTTTATGTGGGCTAGTGAATGCTGCTATATTTACAAAACTTTGAAGAGAAAAAGTTAAGTGAAATAGTTTTCTTTAGTATATCAGGTTTTAATAACAATACCTACTAGAATTGTGGAAGAGAGTTGTTTCCCTTCTTACAGGACCAATGACACCAATCTTGGATCCCTCAATGGTATTTTGGTTGACTCCCTGTGACATAGATCAGATTCATTCTAACGTGAAACTAGGGCCAGGCATAGTGGCTCACACCTGTAATCTTAGCACACTGGACACTCAGGGAAGCCAAGGTGGGAGGATTGCTTGAGCTCAGAAATTGGAGACCAGCCTAAGCAAGAGCGAGACACCATCTCTACTAAAAATAGAAAAATTAGCCAGTCATCTTGTTGAGCACCTGTAGCCCAGCTGCTTAGGAGGCTGAGGCAGGAGGATCACCTGAACCCAGGAGTTTGAGGTTGCTGTGAGCTAGGCTGTTGCACCTCGGCACTCTACTCTGGGTGATAGAGGAAGACTCAATCAAGAAGGGAAGGGGGGTGGGGAGAAGAAGGAAGGGGGAAGAAGAAAGGAAAAGGGGAAGAGAAGGGAAGGGGGAAGAAGGAAAAGAAAAGGGGAACAGAGGGAAGGAGAAAAGAAGGGAAGGGAAGAGGGAAGGGAAAGGAAGGGGAAGGGCAGGGAAGAAAGAATTGTTTGATCATTTCTGCTTTAGCATCTTCACGTTTAGGAAATTAAAAAAAAAAAAAGAGGTCTTTATCATCTAGGAAAGAACTTTTATGAATAAAAGTAGCATCCCCCAGGGTTAAGCACTGCTGATAAAAGTGGTTGTTGAGATATTCCTGAGGGACTTGGAGACTCACAATGATCCCTTTTCCCATAGATGCTCTTCCTCCATTGCTACCTTAGACAGCCTAACTTAATTTTATTAAGGGACGTAATTCAAGATTAACAAAAGGCAAATAAAGTTAGGGAGTAACATCTATCTAGCAATTCTGGCTTATTGCCTATGACAGTCTCAAGAGCTGTCAGCTGTATCTCATTGTTATGGCACCTCCAGGAGTTTTCATGTCTCGATTTCCAATCCTCAAACCCAGAACCCTACCCCCACTTGTTTCTGGATTACTTCCATCTCCAATTACCTCAGGCCCCAAAGGAGAAGTGCCAGAGTATCGTGGTCCTTTAGTCACAAAGCCTCTCCTTTGTGTAACAAGGATGCTAGGAAGAGCAAGGTCCTCTAACAGAAGGCATTTTAAAAGTGATTTATTTTAAACGCATCTTACGGAAGAAATCTGTTTTATTAATGGCTTTGATTAGTAAAATTGTCTTTTTCTATTTCATTTAAATTGACTTTTCTATTTTCTGGAAATGAAAAATGAAAAATGACACACGAGGAAAGCTAAGGGGGCTCCATCAGAGTCACAGGAAAGCTATTTCCACTCTCCTATTCACCCATCAGAAGAAAAGTCCCATGATCACCAGCGAAACCCTGACACGCCTAATGCTGCTGGCAACAATCTACATCACGCTGAAGGCCTCCGTGGAGTGACACCTTACATTTAGTAAGTGTTTCAGTCGTCCCACCCACCAACCCCCCAGTCCTCAAAAGGACTCTTTCCACGGTATTCTTCTCCACCTGAGAGAAATCCTCAGCGTGCCAAGGGGGCCTTTTCTCCCCATTCAAAAGTGCAGCTATGAAGAATGAAATGCAAGGATGTGAAGTGCCAGTTTTCAAAAGCAAGTAGTCTGCTCTCAAGAATAGTCCAAAAAGAGCAGTGGGAGAAAAATAAGGCTAGCATCATTTTTCGGCATTTAGACTGATTTGAATGAATGAGGAGGCAGGTAAATTAAGGTAAATTAAGCAGTTCACTTAATTAGTTAACCTATACCTCATATGTGATATATTTATATTGTATATTATGTGAAATAGGGCACATATAGGAAATTGTATGCACACACATAGTTGTACACATGCGTACTAGGAAATTTAAGCAATAACGCAAAATGCCACTAATGGCAAGCCCCTGGCCTAATCAAATATCCAATAAAAGATCCTCAGTCCTCGGTCTACCTACAGAATGAAACAAAAAAAAATCTATTTTCTTGTTCTGAGTTCAAGAGACAAAATCTGAAAATCCTCACCAGTAAACAAATGATACTACAAATGAAGTATCTGCAAGTGGATTAGACCAAGGGAATTACAGCTATCAGAGATACTCCTGGTTTAGGTGTTTAAGTTAAAACTGTTATACCTTTCATCCTCATAGTTTAAATATATCTGACACAAACCCTAGCTTAGTTGTATCAGTTAATCCTTATACGAAAGCCACATTTTGTAGGAGAAAGGTTTTGTGGACTGATGGAGTTGTAAGCTAGATTAACATATCCTTTGGGAAACTGATTCTAAATTCTAATCAATTCATTTTAAAGAAAATATTTGGACCACACCTATGGTGCATCTTAGAAGGGTACAGGTGAAACTTGCTGAATGCAGAATATAAAGGTCTTAACACAGTAACTAAGTAAATGCCATGAATGCTATGTTAACCAGTTTGATGAAAATATTTCAGATTGTATATGAAACCAGCACATTGTACCCCATGA
>CAUYON010083956.1:0-27149 GCA_963573935.1 Arctocebus calabarensis | reverse complement strand
GTCGCCTTCACTTTACACTTAGGACTAAATGTGGAACCCCCATCTCCTATGCCTAGGTCAATTTCTTGTGAATTTCCTAGGCCTCAATTACATGAATGGACTGTATCCATTCATTGATACATTCATTCACCTTGCCCCTGGCGGAAG
The DNA here is from genome assembly GCA_963573935.1 of Arctocebus calabarensis. Taxonomy (NCBI): domain Eukaryota; kingdom Metazoa; phylum Chordata; class Mammalia; order Primates; family Lorisidae; genus Arctocebus; species Arctocebus calabarensis. Next base: position 27,002 of record CAUYON010083956.1, on the reverse strand, counting down.
GGACTGTATTCATTCGTTTCCTGGCCAAGGGACCCATACTCCTATATATACCCTGAGACTAAAGGCCTAAAGGAGGAGATGGGAAAAGACTGGGAGAGAAACGGAGAGAGCTTCTCTCTCCCCACTAGAATTCTCTCCCTTTACCAGGAGCCTTAGTGTTTTCTGTATTCTTTTCTGTGAATAAATTCTGTCTTACCAAAAAAAAAAAAACAAAACAAAATTTTTTCCTCTTAAAGTTCAAAATGAAATAGTTTTTACATTTTACATCAATAAAACTACTTAAAATAAAGTAGTTTTTAAAACATAGTGGTACTTTTTTCTTTAGCTGCTTCATATTAAGAGTTCAATTGCATTTCAAAAGTCTTCTTTATATAGCTTGAAGCTGTGCCTTTCCATTAGTGACAAGATCTTCTGAATAAACTTATATCTCTGAAGCACTTGAGACACATGAGTACAAAATATTTTTACCAAATGTTGTCCTCAATTTTTTGTAACACTTTCTTTTTAAAGCGGCCAGCGCTGGCTGTGGATTGGTTTGAATAAAAGGAGCCCAGATTTACAAGGATCCTGGGAATGGAGCGATCATGCACCAGTAAGTGAAAACTTTCTTGTTTGGGATAATACAAAAATAGTTTTTGTTTCAACAAAAAGTAAGTTGACTGTTAAATAATACAGAGGGTGCCAAAAAAGTATATATATGTATGTGTGTGTATGTATGTTTAGTATTAATATTTTAATACATGTTCCTTTCTTAAAATGTGTATGTGTGTCACATTTTAAGAAAGGAACATGTATTAAAATATTAATACTAAACATATAGATAACCTTTTTGATCTTGTATATTATATCTTATATCTCTGGTAATTGTAGAAGTCAAACATGACTTGAGTTTTATAATTTTAATACAGTTTTTTCCTGATATCAGGACTATATACAAAAAGCAACTCAAAATGGATTAAAGACTTGAATGTAAGACCTGAAACTATGAAACTACTAGAAGAAAACATAGGGGGAAAGTTGCATGACATTGGTCTAGGCAAAGACTTTTTTTGGATATGACCGTAATAACGCAGGCAACAAAACCAAAAGTGAACAATTAGGATTAAGTCAAACTAAAAAGCTTCTGCATAGCAGAGGAAACAATGAAGAGACAACCTACCAAATTGGAAAGAATATTTGCGTATTCTTCATCTGATATCCAAAGTACAGTCATGTGTTACTTAATGACAGGGATTTGTTCAGAAAAATGTGGCATTAGGCAATTTTGTCGTAGTGCAAGCATGTACTAACACAAAGCTAGACAGTATAGCCTACTACAGACCTAGACTACACACCTAGGCTGTGTATTACTCCTTGGCTACAAACCTAGATAGCACATTACTAGACTGAGTACTATAGGCAATCTTAACACAATGGGTTTTTTTGTTTGTTTGTTTGAGAGTCTCACTCTGTTGCCTGGGCTAGAGTGCTGTGGTATGATAGCTCAAGCAACCTCAAATGCTTAGACTCAAGTGATCCTCTTGCCTCAGCCTCCTGAGTAGCTGGGACTATAGGCACCCTAAACAGTGTTCAGCTAATTATTTTCTATTTTGAGTAGAGACAGGATCTCACTCTTACTCAGGCTGGTCTTGAACTCCTGAGCTCAAGAGATCCATCTACCTCAGCCTCCCAGACTGCTAGTATTATAGGCATGAACCACCGTGCCTAGCCTAGTAATTATTTATGTGTCTAAATATATCTAAATATAGAAAAGGTACGGTAAAAATATGGTATATCTCACAAGACCACTGTTATATACTTGGGTCCATCAATGACTGAAACATCATTATGTGGCATGTAACTGTATATAAGGAACTCAACTCAATGGCAAGAAAACAACCCGGTTTTAAAATAAGCAAAGAGTAGGGTTTGGTGGCTCATGCTTGCCATCTCAGCAATTCAAGAGGTTGAGGCAGGAGGCAACCAGCCTGGGCAACCTAGCAAGACCCCATCTTTTAAAAGAATTAAAATTTTTTTAATTAGCTGGGCATGGTGGTGCATGCCTATAGGCCCAGCTACTCAAGAGGCTGAGGTGGGAGGATTGCTTGAGCCCAGGAATTTGAGGCTACAGTGAGCTATGATCTTGCCACTTACACTCTAGGTATATGAAAAATGCTCAACATCACTATTCATCAGGGAAGTGCAAATTAAAACCCCAATAAGGTATCACCTCACACCTGTTAAAATGGCTCTTAGCAAAAAGACAAAAGGTAAATTAGTGAGGATGTGGAGAAAAGGGAACTTTTGTATGATATCGATGACAATGTAAATTAGTATAGCCATTATGGAAACAGGATGGAGATTCTCCAAAAAACTAAAAATATAAGTAACCATATGACCTAACAGTCCCACTATTGGGTACATAATCAAAGAAAATGAAATGAGTTTGTTGAAGAGATATCTGTAGTTCCATGTTAATTGCAGCTTTATTCATAACAGCAAAGATATAAAATTAACCTAAGTGTCCATCAACTGATGAATGGATAAAGAAAACGTGGTACGGCTTGGCGCCTGTGGCTCAACGGGCTACACCTGAGCTGGCGGATTCAAATCCAGCCCCCGGGCCCGCCAAACAACAATGACGGCTGCAACAACAACAACAAAAAAAATGGCCAGGCATTGTGGCGGGCGTCTGTAGTCCCAGCTACTTGGGAGGCAGAAGCAGGAGACTCGCTTGAGCCCAGGAATTGGAGGTTGCTGTGAGCTGTGATGCCATAGCACTCTGTCCAGGGTGACAGCTTGAGGCTCCGTCTCAAAAAAAATAAAAAAAAGAAAATGTGGTACATACATATACAATAGAATATTCTTCAGCTGTCAAAAGGAAGGAAATTCTGCCATTTGCAACATGGATAAACCTTGAGGACATTATGTTAAGAGAATTCAAGTGGGCACAGAAAGACAAAAGCTGCATGATTTCATTCACATATGGAAGCTAAAAATTTTGATATCATATAACTAAAGAGTATACTGGTAGTTTCCAGGGACTGAGTTAGTTGGGGTAGGAGACTTGGGGAGATGTTGCTCAAAGGATACAAAATTTCAATTAGACAGTAAGAATAAGTTCAGAGATCCATTGTACTGCATGGTGATTAGAGTTAATATTTTATAGTTTTGAAAAATGTAAAGAGAGTGGATGTTAAGTATTTTCACCACAAAAATGATAACTGTGTAGGCTCGGCACCTGTGGCTCAACGGGCTAAGGCTCCAGCCATGTATACCTGAGCTGGCAGGTTCGAATCCAGCCCGGGCCTGCCAAACAACAATGGTGGCTGCAATCAAAAAATGGCCAGGCATTGTGGCAGGTGCCTGCAGTCCCAGCTACTTGGGAGGTGGAGGCGGGAGACTCACTTGAGCCCAGGAATTGGAGGTTGCTGTGAGCTGTGATGCCACAGCACTCTGCCCAGGGTGACAGCTTGAGGCTCTGTCTCAAAAAATAAATAAATAAATAAATAACTCTGTAAGGCAATGAATATGTTAATTGGCTACATTTAGTATTTTCATAGTGTATATGTACTTCATAACATCATTTTGTTATGGATAAATACACATAATTGTATCTGTCAATTTATAAAAATAAAATAATAAAATCCACATACACCCATTAAAGTTATCTTTATTGAAATGAACATAGATTCACATATAAGAAGTAGGGAAAAAGTAAGTTACTAATCTTATTTTTATTAAAAAATCATATGACTCATACATAGTCTTTCTATATGTAGTCCAAAACTATTAAAATATATAGTGATCGGCTCAGCGCCTGTGGCTCAGCGGGCTACGGTGCCAGCCACGTACACCTGAGCTGGTGGGTTCGAATCCAGCCTGGACCTGCCAAACAACAGTGATGGCTACAACCAAAAAATGGCCGGGCATTGTGGTGGGCACCTGTAGTCCCAGCTACTTGGGAGGCAGAGGCAGGAGACTCGCTTGAGCCCAGGAATTGGAGATTGCTGTGAGCTGTGATGTCATTGCACTCTCTCCAGGGTGACAGCTTGAGGCTCTGTCTCAAAAAAAAAAAAAAAAAAAAAATATATATATATATATATAGTGATCATCTTTGGGTAGTAAATTTGATTTTTTTCAAAGCTCTTTTGTTGTACTTGTTTTTACTTCAATTTTGATAATAAAAAGTTTTTTACTACCTTAAAAATATGAGTTATATTTTTAAAAATAACTTTATTGGGAGAAATAATTTTGGAGAAAATTCAAATTCTTAATATTATTTCAAAGGTTTATATCATCCTTGAAAGAGGCTTTATGTAACATTTATAAGAGCAAAATTATTTTCAAATATTCAATATGTGTTCCACATTACCATTGTATCAACTCATTTTATATGCTTTCCAAATATAAAACACTTTAACTTTTGGGGGGAGGGAGGAGAGACAAAGTCTCACCCTGGGTAGAGTGATGTGGCATCACAGCTCACAGCAACCTCAAACTCTTGGGCTTAAGCTATTCTCTTGCCTCAGCCTCCCAAGTAGCTGGGACTACAGGCACCGCCACAACAGCCAGCTATTTTTTTGTTGCAGTTGTCATTGCTGTTTAGCAGGCCCGGTCAGGTTCGAACCCGCCAACCTGGGTATATGTGGCTGGCGCTATAATCACTGTGCGACAAGCCAAAATATTTTAACTTTTATTTTCAAATTATAAAATATCTGAGATTAATCTAATAATTAGCATTTCAATTCATACCCCAAAAAAGTCTTTTGCAATTTCTTCATTCTTTCTGACTCTAGTGGTGAACTGAATATACCATTAATCTCCATTACTAGAAGTGTTTCCTTTGTTTGGAAACTTATGACCTTACGTTATTTTCTAAATCCCCTCATGATTTCGAACCCTAATATTAAAAAAGAGATGAAAAGTTTTTCCTTCTGTGGCATATGAACATGTTTGAGTTATTAGAGCTGCCTAAATTACATCTCAATTACAAATATTTAGACTTTAGTCTTAAATTCTCAAGCCTCTCTTGTCTTTTCAGGTGTCTACTATTACCATAGCAGATGAATTTCAGCAGGATTATGACATCAGAGACTGTGCTGCCGTCAAGGTCAGTACAATGCTGGAGAATCTGCCTATGTACAAATTAAATCCCAAGTAGTGCAGAGTCAGGCATCAGACACGTGGGCTGCCTTTCGTGTGTTAGGATGATGTCAGGTGCATGGAGATCAGTGCACCATGGCCTGACCCTCAGCAGCCTAACTTACACTTAGAGCAGATAAAATTCATATTCAAAGAAAGACATCCCTCATTACTCTGCTCCAATGAGTGGGTGGAGGAGGACAGATGAAACTCAGAAGAGAAAGTGATCCCTGTGACCATTTTCCAGAAAGAGGTGGCACTAGAGAGATGGGGCAATGGTATGAGAAGGTGGCATAAAAGAAGAAGATGGGAGTAGGCTCTGCGCCTGTGGCTCAACGGGCTAAGACGTACACCTGAGCTGGTGGGTTCGAATCCAGCCCAGCTTGCCAAACAACAATGACGGCTGCAACCAAAAAATGGCCAGACGTTGTGGCGGGCGCCTGTAGTCCCAGCTACTTGGGAGTCGGAGGCAGGAGACTGGCTTGAGCCCAGGAATTGGAGGTTGCTGTGAGCTGTGATGTCACAGCACTCTATCTAGGGTGACAGCTTGAGGCTCTGACTCAAAAAAAAAAAAAGATGGGAGTAGAAGAAAGAGGGTAAGGCAGTGAGGAGAGCAGAATACAAATCAAAAAGTTTTAATTAGTGATGTTGAAAACACCAGGGAATTGCATTGATACTAGATGAAGGAGTTTGTGCATGTGTTGAAAGGCAAGAGGGCATTTTGGAAAGCTTCTGAGTAGCTTTTCAAAAGGAAAGCTTCTTCCTTGTGAACCTAGTATAAGGAAGATTCATCTTGAGACAGTCTGAAAGAAGTAACCAGATAGTACTGGAAGACATATAAGACTAGACTAGTTACGCATCTTCATTTGTAGAATTCATTCATTTGCTCATTTTGTAAGCAGTATGTCCAAGGGGCATAAGGCATTGGGGACATGACAGTGACGAGTATAAGACATAGCCGTTGTCTTCATGGAACTTACAGACTAGTAGGAAACAAAGACAAGTAAGCAAGCAATTGTAACACCACTGGGTAAGGACGATGACAGGCAAATGCAAGTTTTATGCAAGAACAAGGGTGGTATGAGAATAATAATGATAAGATGGAAGCAGTTAACATTGACTGATTCCTTCATGAGCCAGCCTCTGTGTGAGGCGTATCACATACATTATTTCACTTAATACTTAAGCAGCCATCTTACAGAGAAACAAATTTAGGCTTTGAGTAATCTACTCAAGTTTACATGGTTAAAGAACTAAAATTTAAACACACAGGTATCCAGTACACTTAACCACTATTCTACTGCTAGGCATTTATAGAAATAGTCAGAAGTGGTATTGGGTATATAGAAAATGGTATATTTTGGTTTAGATATTTTGAATCCAAGCTAGCTATAAGATATGTTCCATGCTAAGTTGAAATAAAAAGATTGTAGTCGAAGGGGAAGATGGACATTAAAAAAAAATCAAAGGGCTAAGAATTGGATTTGGAGGACCTGCCAACATAAAAAGTGAGAGACAAAATATCTTTTTTTTTTTTTGTGGAGACAGAGTCTCACTCGATCGCCCTCGGTAGAGTGCCCTGGCGTCACACTGCTCACAGCAACCTCCAACTCCTGGGCCTAGGCGATTCTCTTGCCTGAGCTGGGACTACAGGCACCCGCCACGACGCCCGGCTATTTTTCTGTTTTGCAGTTTGGCCGAGGCTGGGTTTGAACCCGCCACCTTCGGCACATGGGACCAACGCCCTACTCGCTGAGCCACAGGCGCCACCCAAAAATTTTCTTTTTTTTTTTTTTTTTTTCAGTCTCTGGTCGGGGTTGAGTTTGAAACCGCCACCTCCAGCATATAGGGCCAGCGCCGAGACAAAATATCTTGACAGTATCTTTGCTTTGTCGCCCAAGAAAAAATCTTTTTATTCACTAAGATTCAAGAAGGTGGTCAACTAGAAATGGTTTAAGGAGACTGAGGCAAATAAGAACTAAGACAGCTGGTTTGGCGCCTGTGGCTCAATGGGCTAAGGTGCCAGCCACATACACCTGAGCTCGCGGGTTCGAGTCCAGCCTGGACCCGCCAAACAAAATAGTGGCTGCAACCAAAAAATGGCCAGGCATTGTGGCAGGTGCCTGTGGTCCCAGCTATTTGGGAGGCAGAGTCAGGAGACTCGCTTGAGCCCAGGAATTGGAGGTTGCTGTGAGCTGAGATGCCACAGCACTCTACCCAGGGTGACAGCTTGAGGCTCTGTCTCAAAAAAAAAAAAAAAAAAAAGAACTAAGACAGCCTCTGTAAAGTTACTCTCTTTCAAAGTCACTCTTCAAATGACAAATTACATATGAAAAGGTAAAAACTTAGAAGCGTATGAAGTTTTCAGAACTGTCAAGTGTACCAATATGGTAAACTGTATTCTATATAAACAGAGTTCCCAAGAATGGAAAGATTTGAAAACCCACCAAAAAATAAATAAAAGAGATATGATGCAACCTACTTCAGGAACAGCCCAGCCAGGTTCTATGTGGAGAATCCTACCTCACCCCCAGAACCTTGGCCTAGAGAGCAGACAGTCCAGACGGTGGAAGATGCCCGTCATAAACCCTGCTTTCCTTGCCCTTTTCTCCTGCTTGCTGGCTGCAAACGTTATGACCCTTCTTGGACCAGGTGGAGAAGGGCAAAATCCTGGAAATGGCAGAATAACACCAAGGAAGGAGCATATACCCCTGAGGCCAGACTTTTATGTCACTTTTCGATCTACCATAATCATAGCCTGGTGCTTGGATACCACTAAAATAATTTTTTTTCTTTTTTTCTTTTATACTTATTTTATTTTATTTCATTTACTTTTTTCAAACAGAGTCTCACTTTATTGCCCTAGGTAGAGTGCTATGGCATCACAGCTCATAGCAACCTCCAACTCCTGGACTTAGGCTATTCTCTTGCCTCAGCCTCCTGATTAGCTGGGACTACAGGTGCCCACCAGAATGCCTGGCTATTTTTTTGTTGCAATTTGGCGGGGACCAGGTTCAAACCCACCACCCTCAGTATATGGGGCCGGTGCCCTACCCACTGAGCCACAGGCACAGCTCATATACTTCTTTTCATTGCTATTTTTATTCTTTTTTTTGGAGACAGAGCCTCAAGCTGTCACCCTGGACAGAGTGCCATGGCATCACAGCTCACAGCAACCTCCAAATTGTGGGCTCAAGCGAGTCTCCTGCCTCCGCCTCCCAAGTAGCTGGGACTACAGGTGCCCACCACAACGCCTGGCCATTTTTTGGTTGCATCTGTCATTATTGTTTGGCGGGCCTGGGCTGGACTCGAACCCATCAGCTCAGGTATACATGGCTGGCGCCTTAGCCCGTTGAGCCACAGGCGCCGAGCCAGCTATTTTTATTCTTACATAACAACCAGTAGAATAGACCATCAGTCACAGTTTCAGACAAAACCACGGCCCATTCATAATTTCCCTGATGATGTGGTCATTACAAATTAACCCAGTAATTGATTGGCTTTTCAGTTTCAGAATTCACTTCAGCTTTCTAAATGTTAGAAGAGGTCTTGAGCTTGGCCTCTTGGATGTAGTTGGACAGCAGAGAAACATGCCTTCCTCAGAGAGGATAAAATTTTTTTCCACTTTGATATTTCCCAAACAAAAGTATAAGATTCTACAATTTCATGTCAATAAAACCAAGTGGGAAGTGGAAGAAAATAATTTGCATTTTAGATAGAAACATGACCTTATAACATATTTTCTTTCTCAACCCCTTTGAAGGCTCTTGCTCAGGGCATCTCTGTTTAAACATTCCATTTACACATGTGTTCATTTATTAAACAAATATCGTAGGTACTAGAGCTAAAATAGCAATCAAAGCCATACAGCTTGCCTGTTGCAATGGCTCACGGCTGTCATACCAGCACTTTGGGACACTGAGGCAGGAGGATCTCTAGAGCTCAGGAGTTTGAGATTAGCCTGAGCAACAAAGCAAGACCCCATCTCTACAAAACAATAGAAAAATTAACTGGGCAGGGTGGCATACACCTATCATCTCAGCTACTCAAGAGGCTGAGGTAGGAGAATTGCTTGAGCCCAGGAAGTTGAGGCTACAGTGAGTTATGTTGACACCCCTGCACTCTAGCCAAGGCAACAGAGTGAAACCCCTGTTTCAAAAAGAAACAAAACAAAACAACAAAAACCATAGAGCTTACAGTTGAGTGTTTCCGAAAGGCTGAATCAATTTCAAAATATTCTGCAGTCTTTTTCCTCTTTTAGGTCGTTCATAGGCCATGGAGAAGAGGCTGGTATTTCTTTGATGACAGAGAAACCATCTTTTTCAGACCTTTTGCTTGTGACACAAAACTTGAATGGGTGTGCCAGATTCCAAAAGGTGAGTGGTATTCCTTTTCACAACTGTCTCATATTAGCATCATGAATGCTAAGCTAAAAGTTACCTGAAGGAGGATTTTGGTCTATAATTTTAATTTCTAAAACCCTACGAAGCTGCAACTAATAGATTAAGCCACCCCTGCCTGATTTTCCCTCCTAAAATACCATGTAGAAGGCTAAGTCACTGAAATTTGGTGATACAAAATTTATTTGACCATGGAAGACTTTGTGTAGAAGATAAAATTTAAGGCTTACTTAAATTTTGCAATGAAAGATTAAGTAAAAGGAGAAAAATAATAGAATCATGTTAATTAATTTTTTTTCATTTTTAAATATTATGGATTCATAATAGTTGAATATTTTTTATAGGGTACATGTTATATTTTGACATAGGCATACAACATGAATTAATCAAATCAAAGTAATTAAGATATCCTCAGTCATTTATCATTTCTTGGTGTTAGGAATGTTCCAATTCCACTTTTTTGCTTATTCTAAAGTATTAGGGCATACTTATTGTTGATTATAATCAATTTCTTGTGCTATCAAATACTGTTTATTCTAACTATCAAAATACATTTTTACACCTATTAACCATCTCCACTTTCTCCTCTCTATCCTGCCTACCCTTCCCAGCCTCTGATAACCATCATTCTACTCTCTGTCTCCATGAGATCAATTGTTTTAATATTTAGCTTCCACAGATGAGTGAGAACATGTGAGATTTCTCTTTTTATGCTTGGCTTATTTCACTTAACATAATAATCTCCAGTTCCAGCCATGCTGTTGCAAATGGCAGGATTCCATTCTTCTTCATGGATGAATAATGTTCCCTTGTGAATATCTACCACAATTTCTTTATCTACCATCCGTTGGTGGACACTTAGATTGATTCCAGCTCTTGGCTATTATGAATAGTGCTGCATTAAACATGGGAATGCAAGTATGCTTCCAATCTACTGATTTCCTTTTATACACAGAGAGTAACAAAAAAAAGTATACACATTTTAAGACCTGTTACCTATGTATTCCTTTTGAAAGTTGAATAGAAGGTACCATGACTGGTCAAGTGTACCTAGGCATACTACGCAGATCTATTTTACCTGCAACTCATACACTTTTTGATAACGATTGATTTTACTTCAAACAAGATCTCTTAAAATGTGTACTTTTTTGGCACATCAGGTATATACCCAACAGTGTGATTGCTGGGCCATAGGGTAGTTCTGTTTGATTTCTCCATAGTGGTTGCACTAATTTACATTCCCGATAACGATGTACGAGGGTTTCCCTTTCTCCACATTCTCACCAGCATTGTAGTTTTTTTTCATTGTAGTTTTGGTTTGCATTTTTCTGATGACTAATGGTGTTGAGCATTCTTCATATACCTTTTGGCCATGTGTATGTCTTCTTTTGAGAAATGTTTAAATAGCTCTTTTGCTCATTTTAATCAGATTATGTTATTTTTTCCTGTTGAGTTGTTGGAGCCCCCTATATGTGGTATATTCTAATCTTTAATCCCTTTTCAGATGAGAAGTTTGAAAATATTTTTTCCCATTCTGAGGGTTGTCTCTTCACTTTGTTGATTTTTTCCTGGCTATGTAGAAACTTTTTAGCTTAATGTGAGCCTATTTCTCCAATTTTGCTTTGGTTTCCTGTGCTTTAGGAATATTACTCAAGAAGTCTTTGTCCAAGCCAATGTCCTAAAACATTTCCCCAATGTTCTCTTTTAGTAGTCTTACAGGTGCAGGTCTTAGACTTAAGTCTTTTATCCATTTTAATTTGGTTTTTGTATATGGCGAGAAAGAAGAGTCTAGTTTCATTCTTCTGCATAATTATCCCAGCACCATTTATAGGAGAGACTGTCCTTTCCCCACTGTATATTCTTGGCACCTTTGTCAAAAATAAGTTCACTATCAGTGTATAGATTTATTTCCAGGTTCTCTATTCTGTTCCATTGGTCTATGTGTCCATTTTTATGCCAGTACCATGCTGTTTGGGTTACTATAGCTCTGTAATTTGAAGACAGGTGATGTGACTCCTCCTATTTGTTCTTTTTGTCTAGGATGGCTTTGGTTATTCTGGGTCTTTTGTGGATACATATAAATTTTAGGATAGGTTTTTCTGTTTCTGTGAAAAATGTCATTGGTATTGATTTTTATTTTGATGCAAAATGAAGGACAAAATGAAGATAATCTTAGAAGAATGAGGCAGGAGGCAAGAAATCAAAATTTGGCAGTCCCTTTGAAATTTAGAAACAATTTGCAATGAATCCAAAATTGCTAATACTTTTTGTAAGTTCAAATTTAGAAAACCAATTAGATAGTAGAGACTTCAATAACAAAAAGAAAAAAGGAGAAAAGAAACAAATGTCCTTTACTTATCTTTTTACTAGAAAAATATTTAGTAAATATTAAGAAGATTTTAATTCCCAAATACTTTTAAGCAGATATTGGATATATGATTGCATATATCCAATGTCTGCTTAAGTGAAAAATACAAAGGAGGTTCTAAAATGAATTTGTGAAGTAAATGTAAACAGATCATTGAAACTAAAGGTACGTCTTTCCACAAGTTCTTAAAGAACTTGGAACTATTAGAAGATTGTTCTTTTCCCTAGAACAGGCCACAATGTTGCCTTTAAAAGAGCTCAGATGTGTCTCGGCACCTGTAGTGGCTAGGGTGCCAGCCACATACACGGGGGCTGGCGGGTTCAAACCCAGCCTAGGCCTGCCAAACAATGACAACAACAACAATAAAATAGCCAGGCATTGTAGTGGGTACCCATAGTCCCAGCTACTTTGGAGACTGAGGCAAGAGAATCGCTTAAGCCCAAGAGTTTGAAGTTGCTGTGAGCTGTGACACCAAGTCACTTGACCGAGGGCAACATAGTAAAACTCTGTCTCAAAAAAAAAAAAAAAGGAGCTCAGATGTGACATTAGTTTAGGTACAATAATTGGCAAGTCTCTTTCATAAAGGTAAACTGTCCAGCCATTAGTAAAAGTGTGTGTGTGTCAGAGAGAGAGACAGGCTTTTTCTAAAGGAGAAATCATAGTTGAGTTATTCCTGATTATTTGATTCAACTGAAAAAGGAACAAGGAAAATCAGTTTGAATATCCTCTAAGCAAGTGGAAAAGTAACTCTGTATATAATTAATTCAGAAACTTCTGGTTTGAAACATTAGTGTGAACCTCCCATTATTCTGGCATTTGTTAACGTGCATGGAAAATGCCATTGCTCCCACCCAGGAGTCCTCATGGGTAGCTGCTGCCCCTACCTCCTGTCAGGGGCAGACGAAGAGTTTAAACAAGGGCAACTTTAGAAATGACAAATCAATAACCACAGGAAATAGTGTATGGAGTTGTATACATATGTGCATGAGTGCATGCACACATACACATTTTAAGAATAAGAAAGGAAAAATCTACATTAAAACTGTAATATTTAAGTCAAGAGATGTATAAGATAACAAACATCAGTATATTGAGTATGACAACTTTTTTCTTTCGGATTTATATGAGGTTACAGATGATTAGGTGATGCTGTTTACGTTTGTTAGGTAAAGTTCCTCCTGTTGTAGTTGTGTCCCTCACCCAGGAGGTGTGCAGTGTACCTTACATTGTGCCCACGTAAGAGCACACCAATCGCCCTCCCTCCTCCCTTCCCTCCCCCCCCTTCCCCCATTCCCCAATTTGAATTAATTGAGTTTTTCTCTTGTGTGGGCATGTGTTTGTCTGTCTACTAGCTTCATGTTAGTATTGAGTACATTGTATATACTTCCTTTTCCATTTTTGTGTATTGTAATTTTAATAGTTTTTTCCTTTCTTAAAATGTGTATACATTTTTTTGCCACCCTCCCTCTCTCTATATGTACATAGATACACATACATACCTATATGTATATACACAGTAGAACTTCCGTAGTTGACCTCTTCCCTACGTTGATCGCCTCCTGAAACTGACCTAATTTTCATAGCCTGGACATGCATGTGTGTGTATCAGTACAGCGACCTGAGTTCCTTACGTTGACTTCCTCCATATTCAGTTTGTTACAGTCTCTTGGATGTCAACTTACAGAGGCTCTACTGTATTATTTTAAACAAAATAGAAGGGAAATAACTGATTTAGCAAATATGAAATGATTAATCAAAAAATGTAAATAATTATGCCACCCACTCTTATCATGCAGAAACAAAATATAGAACTGAACAACTCCCCATCTCAGCCTATTCCCAATTATTCAAAACAATCAACGATTGCTTGCTCCAGGGTTAAAATGTTATGTTAATTCCCTTTGACAGAATTGTATCTAAATTTCTTTCTTTTTTTTTTGAGACAGAGTCTCACTGTGTCACCCTGGGTAGAAGGCTGTGGCATCACAGCTCACAGCAACCTCAAACTCTTGGGCATAGTGATTCTCTTATCTCACCCTCCCAAGTAACTGGGACCCTCCCAGGTACCTGCCACAATGCCTGGCTATTTTTTTGTTGTAGTTGTCATTGTCATTCAGCAGGCCTGGGCTGGGTTTGAACCCCCCCCCACCCCTCGGCCTGGGTGTATGTGGCCAGCGCCCTACCTACTTGAGCTATAGGCTCCACCCTGTATCTAAATTTCTAAGTTACAATGTGTTACATTCACCTCACCTGGTTGGATATTTTCTTGGTTATTAGAACAGCCAAAGTCTATTCAACTTGTGTTAATCTCTATTTTTTTATTTTCTTAAAGAAATTTTCCTCTTCTGTATCCCAAATCACTAGACCACTTCTCTGGCTCTTGCCTTTTCATTACCTAGTTCAAATCAGCCCCTTGTACTCTGAAGGGGATATTTTAATAACCAGTAAATCCAAAGTAGCCAAAACCTCTATGGATAGATTTACTTTTTTTTTTTTTTGTAGAGACAGAGTCTCACTTTATCGTGCTTGGTAGAGTGCCGTGGCGTCACACTGCTCACAGCAACCTCCAGCTCTTGGGCTTAAGCGATTCTCTTGCCTCAGCCTCCCTAGTAGCTGGGACTACAGGCGCCCGCCACAGCGCCCGACTATTTTTTTGTTTTTGCAGTTTGGCCGAGGCCGGGCTTGAACCCGCCACCTTCGGTATATGGGGCTGGCGCCCTACTCGCTGAGCCACAGGAGCCACCCGATAGATTTACTTTTTAAATATTCTTTTTTTAATTGAGAAAATTATATTAAAAATTTCCTTTATAAAAATATCTTTAGGAAAATTACCTATAATGCTACTACCAAACCATAGTTACTTTATTTCTTAATACCTTGTACATACATACATATTTGTAATCTTGTATAAGAAAACTTTGCATCCTGTTTTTCTCACTAATTTAGAGATATTTAAAGATCACATACACATAGAGCTTTCCTAACATACAAATGATCATAAGTCTTTGACAAAATTATAAACAAGAAGCTATGTACATTTTCACTGATCTGCAGCATTACTGATGGAAATTATCCACTGCTAAGAGAACTGGCTCGGCGAGACCACCTGGATATGGTTTGGAGGCAGACCTCTGAGAAGGGGCTTTTGATACCTTAGACTCTAATGCCACAACAAAATTAACAATAGCTACTTTATTCTGTAATTTTAACATTGGTAAAATTTTGTCTTTCACTTGAATGATGTGTGATCAGAATGAAACGGGACGCAAGCAAATCGGAGACTTTGGGGGACTGTTCTGTGCCTGGCACCATGCTGGGTGTTTCCTTGGGGTAAACATGATTGTCACAGTCTCTTTGTGAGTTATGTAATGGAGTCCAGTTTTTTGTTTGTTCATTTTTTGTTTTTACTGAGCATTTTATTTTTTCCAATGTTTGTTTTATTATATATATATTTTTAATTGTTTTTTATTAAATCATAACTTTGTACATTGATGCATTTATGGGGTTCGGGGTACTGCTTCAATATACAATGTGAAATGCTTACATTGAACTAAGTAACACATCCATCACAATTAGACTCGTTTCTTAATAGTTTGGAAATGTACCATTGCATCATGCACCTTAGGTGAGGTCCTCCCGAATACCCTCCCTCCTCCCATGTCCCCCATTCCCTCCCCTCTCTCCTCTTCCCTTCTAATAGAGTCCAGTTTTTATGAAGTACAAAATTGAGGCTCAGGAAGTTAAACAGCTCGTCCAAAGTACCATGGCAGCAAAGTGCACAAGAGCATTTAGACACTGCCCAACTTCACAGCCTCTCACTCTGTGCAGTGAGCGATATTTCCTCCATTTCCATCCTGGAGTCCTGAGTGGTTTTTATTATTTTCCTCCCATTTTTGTCTCACCTTCACAAAAGGCTCAGTACTGGATCATGGTACATTGTTTCCAAGGGTGTCTGGAAGACAATGACCTCCACCAACCTAGGTTTATAGATCATTACTCAAATTTCATTAGATGGAGAAGTGGTTTTTTTTGTTTGTTTGTTTTTTGTAGCGACAGAGTCTCACTTTATTGCCCTTGGTAGAGTGCCGTGGCATCACACAGCTCACAGCAACCTCCGAAGAAGCAGTTTTCGAATAACCTCATCCTACAATGATTATCTGGATGTGCATTCCTTGGGCTCTATGTAACAGACACTGTTTCATCACTGACTTATTTTTGCTTTGTAATTCTTAGCTCTATTTTGTCCATCTAGGCTTCCTTTGTGACTGTCATGACATAAAGTAAAGGACTGCTAGTAATACTTTATTAACATTTAACAGATAGGCCTTTTTGTTTGCCCCTGAGTCAGCTTTTAGCACAGGCCACACAAAATATTTCAAGTAATCATAACTTGAAATGGTTTGGCTAGAAATTTACAAACCTCAGCAATACTGTAAGTCCTTTTGAGCTGCATTAAAGGCCCTCCTTGTATATTATGGTCCTCCCTGACCTGTAAGTGAATACTAAAGCCACTTGTTTTCTTCCTTATGCAGGCCGCACTCCAAAGACACCAGACTGGTACAATCCAGGTGAGTTAAGAGAACTAACATTTAGCCAAAGCTGCTTTCAGTCATGCCTTCAGTTAATTATTTTAGTGCCAGCTACTCTATACATCTCTCTCCTTAAAATTTCTCCAGGTAAGCAAGGTGAGTGGTTGCTGTGGGATGAGGCAAAGAGTCTAGACGTTTCCTTCCCTCTGAGTGTAGAGTGGCAGCGTCGCTGGCTCAGGAAGCCTTACTTCCTTGTAGTTGCACTGCCCCAGCCAAAGAGAACCACTAATTTATAGTTTTAAATGTTGAGCCATACCTAGGGAATACAGTTTGGTTTGCAAAGCCCAAACTCTGATCTTCTGCTTCCTCTCCTTTAGAGCGTGCTGGAATTCATGGACCTCCAGTTATAATTGAAGGGAGTGAATACTGGTTTGTGACTGATCCACACTTAAACTACGAAGAAGCCAACCTGTACTGTGCTAGCAATCACAGCTTTCTTGCTACTATAACATCTTTTGCAAGACTAAAAGCCATCAGAAAAAAAATAGCAAATGTAATTTAAAACAATATATTTTACATATATTACTTATTTCCATACTTATTCCATTACAAATATTTCAAAAATGTTACCAAATTTACAAAAGTTAAATGTTCCTTTAATGTAAGATTTGTCTGATGACTATCTAATTCTTTGTTTCATGTTAGAAAAGTTAAATAGAACTGCTTAATGTTTTAAAGTATAGAAGATTAATAATAAATGACAATTTATAAGATGAGCATCAGTAGGTAATATAAATGATCCTAA
This sequence comes from Arctocebus calabarensis, assembly GCA_963573935.1. Taxonomy (NCBI): domain Eukaryota; kingdom Metazoa; phylum Chordata; class Mammalia; order Primates; family Lorisidae; genus Arctocebus; species Arctocebus calabarensis. The sequence goes on along the minus strand of CAUYON010083956.1, from coordinate 9,776 downwards.
TTCCTTTCTACTTTTTTTACTGAAAGCTAACTTGCATTTCTTGTTGTACTAAGCAACTGCAAAATACCTTTCGGAAAGAAAAATAAATTCCTTTTAAATTTATTTATTTCTTTTTTGAGACTGAGTCTCACTATGTTGCCCTCAGTACAGTGCCATGGTATCACAGCTCTTGGCCTTAAGAGATTCTCTTGCCTCAGCCTCCCAAGTACCTGCACTACAGGCACCCCCCACAACGCCCAGCTACTTTGTTGTTGTTGTTGCAGTTGTCATTGTTGCTTTAGCTGGCCCAGGCCAGGTTCAAACCTGCTAGCCTCCGTGTATGTAGCCGGTGCCCTACCCACTGAGCCACAGGCACTGCCTAAATTTAAATTTATAATGAATTGCAGTAGGATACTCTATTTCCACTTAATGTACTAGCCCAATTAATGTATGCTCATAATTATACTGACCATATTTTATGTACCTAAAAATAGATCTCATACAGTTTTCAAATTACTCTTTGGTAAAAGGTCCTGGTTTGTGTAATTTTGAGACCTAAGTAATGAAATGTTGGGAAATTAATGTGGTTTGTAGTTATAGTAAGTTAGGATATTTAAGTCAATCTCACAGAAAACATAGTACATATAAGAATGTATGTTTGGTTTGTATTTCAGATATCTGTTGATGAACAGAAGTGGTGGGTGAGAACCAGTGAGCTGCCAATAGATCATCGTTATATATAGTATGTGACATCATTGATTCTGCCTTTGTAAAGTTATCACTTAGAAGAAGCACTCCCAGAGATTTTTTTACTGAACAGATTATTACTTATAAGTAGCCTGGAACATTAAATCATAAACTCCCTAGATTAGAGAAACCAAATCCTTTTGCATGTTACCATTGAGAAAAAAGCAGTATAAAATAATTGCATTAGTATTAAATTTAAAATTAAAATAATGGGGTAAAAAGAAGAATGGAAGGGCACTGGCCCCATATACCGGAGGTGGCAGGTTCCCCACCACCCAGCCCCGGCCAAAAACTGCAAAAAAAAAAGAAACGTGAGAATGGAACATCTAATTACATTATGAATTGCCAGATCTCTTGTTTTCTTTCAGCTCACACCTGTCACACTACTTTCCCATGGCAGTTGGAGAGGAATGCTTGTACATGTCTGCCAAGACTTGGCTTATTGGTAAAGTTAATTCCAAATCCTTTAATGTTGATTATGTAATATGTGAATTTCAGGTTCCATTTCTAGCTTAATCTTGTTTTCCTTTTGATTAAATGTTTGATAGCTTCTTTTCATTCTGATTTATTGTTAATGATTATAGCTCAAATTCCAAATACAAAGGAAAGTGATTTTTGCTGTGACTATTTTAACTTTATCCTAAGGCAGTTACTTAGAAATAATATTACCACTTTCATAATTGATAAGCATTTAGACGAATTTATAAAGATAAACAGGCAGGAGTTCTAAAATATAGTTTAGGTTTCTTTCTCCCTTAATAGATTTACCCTTCAACTCCCTTCCTATTTCCTCCTGCCATCACTCTGGTGTGATGATTAATACCAAATGCATGCTTTTTTAAAAAAATAATTTTTAATTATTATAGTTACATAATTCTTGCATATATTTATAGGGTGCATGTGATATTTTAATACAGTTATACAATACATATTAATCAAATCAGGGTAACTGATATATCCATCACCTCAAGTATTTGTCATTTCTTTGTCTTAAGAACATTCTAATTCCAATCTTTTAGTTATTTTAAAGGGTAACCTAACTTATTGTTGACCATAGTCACTTTGTTGTGCTATCAAATATTGTTCATTCTAACTAGCTATATTTGTGCAACTTATTAACCATGCCCACTTTATCTTCCCTTTGCCCAGTACCCTTCCCAACCTCTGGTAACCATCATTCTACTCTCTATCTCCAGGAAATCAATTGTTTTAATATTTAGCTACTACAGATAAATGAGACCATGAATGAGACCATGTGAGATTTGTCTTTCTGTGTTTGACTTATTTCATTTAACATCACGTTCTCCTGTACCATGTTGTTGCAAATGAAATGGCAGTCTTTTGTTCTTTTTATAGTATGGAATATTCCATTATGTATATGTACCACAATTTCTCTATCCATTCATCCACTGGTGCACACTTAGGTTGATTCCAAACCTTGGCTATTGCGAAGTGTTGCATTAAACATGGGAGTACAAATATCTTTTCATTGTACTGATTTCCTTTCTTTTAGATATATACCCAGCAGTGGACTTCTAAGTCACGTGTGGTTCTATTTGACTTCTCCATAATGGTTGCACTAATTTGCACTCCCCTCGACAGTGTACAAGGGTTCAGTTCCCCTTTCTTCACATCCTCATTAGCACCTGTTATTGCCAAGCTTTTAGTAAAAGCTATTTTTAACTGGGATGAGACATCACATTGTAGTTTTTGTTTGCATTTCTCTGATAATTAGTGATGTTGAGCATTTTCTTTTCATATACCTGTTGGCCATGCATATGTCTTTTTGAGAAATGTTTATTTAGCTCTTTGCCCATTTTATTTTCTTTTTTTCCTATTGCGTTATCGGAGCTTCGTATATATTCTAATCATTAATCCCTTGTCAGATGGGTATTTTGCAAACATTTTCTCGCATTTTATGGGTTGTCTCCTCACTCTGTTGATTGTTTCCTTTGCTGTGCAGAAGCTTTTTAGCTTGATGTGATCCCATTTATCCATCCAATTTTGCTTTGGTTTCCAGTGCTTTGGGATATTACTCAGGAAGTCCTTGCCCAGACCAATGTCCTAAAACATTTCAGCAGTGTTCTCTTTTAGTATTTTTATGGTTACAGGTCTTAGATTTAAGTCTTTATTTTGGTTTGATTTTTGTATCTGGTGAGAGATGAGGGTCTATTTCATTCCTCTGCACATGGATATCCAGTTATCTCAGCACCATTTATTGAAGAGCCTTCCTTTCCCCATTGTATGTTCTTGGCAACTTAATCGAGCATAAGTTCACTATAGACGCGTGGATTCACTTCTGGGTTCTCTATTCTGTTCCATTGGTCTATGTGTCTATTTTTATTCCAGTACCATGCTGTTTGAGTTACTACAGCTCAGGAGCAAAATTTGAAGATAGTTTTCTTCTTTTTGCCTAGGATGGCTTTGGCTATTCTGTGCCTCTTGTGGTTCCCTATAAATTTGAGGATTATTATTTCTGTTTCTGTGAAGAATATCATTGGTATTTTGATGGGTATTACATCGAATCTTTAGATTACTTTGGGTAGTATGGACATTTTAACAACATTGATTCTTTCAATTCATGAGCATGGAATATCTTTCTATTTTGTGTGTGTGTGTCCTTTTCAATATCTTTCATCAATGTGTTATAATTTGCATTGCAGAGATCTTTCACTTCTTTGATTAATCCTAGATATTTTATTTTATTTCTAGATATTATAAATGGGAGTACTTTCTTGGTTTCTTTTTCAGATTATTTTCTGTTGACATATAGAAATGCTACTGGTTTTTGCATGTTGATCCTGTATCCTGCAGCTTTACCAAATTTGTTTACTAGTTATAATAGTTTTCTTTGTGGAGTCTTAAGGCTTCTCTACATGTAAAATCATATCATCTGCAGACAAGGATAATTTGACTCCTTCCTTTCCGATTTGAATGCCAATTGTGTGCTTTTCTTATAGGTAATATTGATATGCCATGCCCTACTGATAAGAATAATACTAGAAGACAGAAATTTCCAGAGAGGAAAGGGAATATATTTTAACTGTCTGGGAAAGACTGATTTAATGAGCCTTTCTTTACTACTGGATTGTTTTTAAAATGTGATGGATTAAAACTTCTCCCCATAGTAATCCACTTTTCATTTCTCAGACTTAAGTAAACCAGCAGACTGTAGTTCCAAGTTTCCCTTCATCTGTGAAAAATACAATGTATCTTCATTAGAGAAATATAGCCCAGATTCTGCAGCTAAAGTACAGTGTTCTGGAGATTGGATTCCTTTTCAGAATAAGGTAAAAAGAGAATTGCTACATTATGCAAACAATAATTGCTTTCATGCTGGTTGTAGGGCCTACAGCAGAATGACAACCCATTAAACACTTCCACTAAGGTAGCCTCTGTATGCTATGTATTTCAATATCCCACCTGATTCTCTATTTTCCCAGAAACTATGAATGATATTAAGAGTTAACTCTCGGCTCAGCGCCCATAGCTCAACAGTTAGGGCGCCGGCCACATACACTGAGGCTGGCGGGTTCAAACCTGGCTAAATAACAATGACAATTACAACAAAAAAATAGCCAGTCGTTGTGGTGGGTTCCTGTAGTCCCAGGTACTTGGGAGGCTGAAGTAAGAGAATCACTCAAAGCCCAAGAGTCTGAGGTTGCTGTGAGCTGTGATGGCACAGTACTCTACCAAGGGTGACATAATAAGACTCTGTCTCAAAAAAAAAAAAAAGAGTTAACTCTCAAGTTAGTCAGACTTACAGCTGTTTTAAAGTTAAGCATTCATATTCTTTGTTACTAATATTTGAACTGCTGAAATTCATCTGTGAGTGGATAGTAATGCATTGAATAGTCAAAATTATCTCTATAGCATATAGGAAACACATAATTTCTGGCTGATGTTTCCTTTTTCCCTCAAGGAGAACATCTAAGCAGCATCTGCTAACCAAATTAATCTAACATTTCCCAAACTACTTTTCAGGGACTACACATATACTATGAAACATTAATCACTGATCTTGTCTCCAAATGGGTATTTTATGATTAAGTAAATTTGGGAAATGCTGCATTCTGCATCTGCTTCTTTGAGATGCATAATCCATATTGCTGGGTGTATCTATCAGGAAATACATTTGGCAACAAAAAAGAGATTGCTACAGTATGTTAAAACATTTATTCTCTTACATTAAAGAACTTTGAAGGTAAGCAGACTCATGTAGAAACTACAGGGAGTTTTCAAAATCAGGCCCCTTTTGTTTCTGCTCTGCCATCCTTACTGGACGGCTTCCAAGCTCAAGTCCAGGGTATTCTCTCCTAGAGTCTTGTCTAGAAACCACCCGTGAGTTGCCTGTACGTTATGGGCCACAGCAGTCTATAAGAAGGCTAAGAATTGGCCCCGTGCCTGTGGCTCAAATAGGTAAGGCACCAGCCACATACACCTAAGCTGGTGGGTTCTCATCCAGCCCAGGCCCGCCAAACAACAATGACGGCTGCAACCAAAAAATAGTTGGGCATTGTGGCGGGTGCCTGTGGTCCCAGCTACTTGGGAGGCAGAGGCAGGAGATTCACTTGAGCCTTGGAGTTGGAGGGTTGGAGGTTGCCGTGAGCTGTGATGCGACAGCACTCTACCCAGGGCAACAGCTTGAGGCTATGTCTCAAAAAAAATAAAGAAGGCTAAATATTTCAAGGAACACAGTTTGGGACTACTCTACACTAAAGTGATCATAATGTCAAAAAGAAAAAGGAAGCGATGTGCCTGACAGTTGAAACCATTTGTAGTAAAGTTAGGGCTACATTTTGAACTTTTAAATTAGGACAATACTTTTAATTCCCCAAGGTACTGGGGCATTACCAATTGCATAGTTGGTGTCAATTTAATTAAAATATTCTGCCAAGAAAAAGAAAGATGATTTCTTTTAAAATGTATTTCTTGGCCTGGGCATGGTGGCTCACAGGCGTAATCCTAGCATTCTGGGAGGCCCAGGTGGGTGGATTGCTTAAGCTCAGGAATTTAGAGAAAGGTTGAGTAAGAGCGAGACCCTATCTCCACCAAAACTAGAAAAACACAGCACTCTACCCAGGGCAGCAGAGTAAGACTTCGTCTTAAAAAGAAAAAACAAAAGTGTTTCTTAAGGATATGATGATAAAGAGCACAGATTTTGAAATCAGGTGTAGCAGAGTCTAAGTGCTGAGTTCACTCCTGTATGACTATTTCACTTATAGGTCAAGTTACTTTAACAGCCCTTTGCCTCGGTTTCCCCATTTGTTGTGAGAGTTATACAAACTGCTTAGCAAACATAGAAGCACTTAATAAACAGGAGCTCTTTAAAAAACATGTAATAGTTTGAAGAACACTTCTCAGTTATTTAAATGAAGAATTCTATGGTACTACTTCGTAAGTTATCCTATCTCAGAGACCAAAAATTAGCAGCCCTCTAAAAGATGAGGCATTTACTTCCTATGTGATCTTTTCAATGTCTAAAATCTCATGTTTCATATGTGTCTTTGTTTGCAGTGTTTTCTAAAGGTGAAATCCACGTCTCTTAAATTTTCTCAAGCAAGCGAGTTGTGTCATTCGTATGGTGGCACCCTTCCTTCAATCTTGAGCCAGAACGAACAAGGTACCGGAATTGTCTGGGAAACATGTTTTATTTTGATTTGGGGGCCAAGTGATTTTCGGAGACTATAGAGAATTAACATATAAAAATCTTATTAAACTATTTTCTATAAAGCAGGTGAAAGATTATCTTGATAATTAGATAAGATTGACGTTTTAATTTGAATAAGTCAAATGCTTTTTTAAAAAATGTCTTTCTAACAGATTTTATTACATCCTTGCTTCCGGGTATGGGAACTCCTTTATGGATTGGCTTGCGCTGGACTGCCTATGGAAAGATAAGCAAATGGACAGATAACCGAGAGCTAACATTCAATAACTTTCACCCATTATTGGTCGGTCGGAGGCTGAGAATACCAGGAAACGTAAGTTTCTTGAATCAGTAATCTGTATAACTCTGTGAAATAGCTGAGTCTCCCATAAGTTATTGGATTGGGATTGCTGGTGTGTGATTTCATTTATACACAGGATAGGCAAATGCAAAGTAAAAAGTAGATGAGTGGTTGCCAGGGACCAAGGAGAATGGAAGGATTGAGAGTAATGGCTACAAGGCATGGGGCTTCTTTTAAGGGTGGTGAAAACGCTCCAAGATTATATTAGGGTGATGGTTGTACCATTCCGTGAATGTACTAGAAACCATTGAATGTATACTTCAAATGAGCAAATTGTCTCGTATGTGAATTATAGCTCGATAAAGCTGTTACAAGAAGAACAGGCACTTCCCCAGTCTTCAAGTAGGTGCCCTAGTTTTTCACAGTAGCGTCAGATTCCTATTCACAAACATGTAAAGGCATCAAAATAGCAAGCTGGAAACAGAAGTGAATAAGGATATTTCATTTCACATTTTGGGATTTTGAGCTCTCAGCTCAGGCACAAGAACAAAATTGATGATTGGTTATCATTTTTCCCTAAGAGCCGTGTGTAAAGAAGTCATAGAGGGGAAGAAGGTATAACACTGACAGTGGTTCTGCGGACACCAAGATGTGTTACTTTTCTCAAGGTTGTTACTGGTGGCAAAGAAAACTCTGAAGCATGTGTAAATGCCTACAAAGTAAATATCAAACTAAGACTTGGTTATTATAGAAAATGTGGAAGAGTAAGCACAACAAAGAAAAAATGTCAACCCTAACCTTAAATTTAGGACCATGGCTTTTAAACTTTTAACCTCTGGCTGGGTGTGGTGGCTCACACCTGTAATCCTAGCACTCTGGGAGACCGAGGTGGGTGGATTGCCTGAGTTCACAGGTTCAAGACCAGCCTGAGCCAGACCTTGTCTCTAAAAATAGCCGGGCATTGTGGCAGGTGCCTGTGGTCCCAGCTATTCAGGAGACTGAGGCAAGAAAATTGCTTGAGCCCAAGAGTTTGAGGTTGCTGTGAGCTGTGATGCACTCTACCAAGGGGACAAAGTGAGACTCTGTCTTAAAAAAAAAACAAAGTAAAACAAAATAAACTTTTAACCATAACCCACAGTAGGAAGTACATTTAAATCATCCTGAAGTATATACATATAGATATAATATTGAACTGAAACTAAAATTTTAGGAAACAATACTCATTCTTAAAGATTGTGAACATTGATATTGTTATTCTATTCTATTTCATTATCCTTTCTTATTCTGTCTTTTCCTATCTAATCCAACCCTTTCCTATTCTATTCTATTTCATTGTCACAAATGTTAGGCAAGATTCCATGACTTATAAATGAGTCTCAACGTTTATTTGAGCCCTGATGTAGGAACTCACAATGAGTATTTCAGCATCTTTTCTTGTAGAGCTTTTCCATACATTGTTTCCTTTTTTTAATAATTTTATTAAATCATAATTGTGTATACATTGTTTTCTTAACACAGATAAAATCTTAGTATACATACTATTGCACTCTACTTTTCTCACATAGTATTATATCATAAACAGTTTCTTCTGCCATTAAAAGATCTACTCAAGCCAGGCTCAGTGGTTCATGCCTATAATCCTAGCATTCTAGGAGGTGAGGTGGGTAGATTACCTGAGTTCAGGAGTTTGAGACCAATCTCAAAGTAGAAAAATTAACAGGCATTGGAGCACCTGTAGTCCCAGCTACTTGGGAGGCTGAGGCAAGAGGATCTCTTGAGCCTAGAAGTTTGAGGTTGCTGTGAGATGTGACACACCCCACTCTACCCAGGGTGATTGAGTGAGACTGTCTCAAAAAGAAAAATAAGATAAAAGATCTACTCAATAAGCATTGTTATGGTTGCACAGTTTTTCTTATAAATATTCCATCTTTTACCTAACCGATCCTGGGTCTTAGGTTGTTTCCAGTTTCACACATCATAAGTAGTGATACTGAATCTTTGTGTATAATCTTTGCCCATATTTCAGTTACCTCATGATAGATTTTAGAGATCATTCTTTTCTTTTGTAAAATAATAATAATAATAATAATAATAATAATAATAATTTTATCAAGACAGTGTCTTGCTCTGTTGCCCAGGCTAGAGCGCAATGGGGTAATCACAGCTCACTACAACATCAAACTCCTGGGTTCAAGCAAGCCTCCCTCTTCAGCCTCCTGAGTAGGTAGGACTACAGGTGCATGCCACCATGTCTGGCTAATTAAAAAAAGTTTTTTTCAAAGATGTGGTATCACTATGTTGCTCAAGCTGGTCTCAAACTCGTGGTCTCAAGCAATCCTCCTGCTTCAGCCTCTCAAAGTGTTAGGATTACAGGTGTGAGCCCTAAAACCCAACATTTTTTATTAATTAATTTTTTATTTATAATTGATGCATAATAATTACTTATTTGTTAGGTATAGTGTGATGTTTCAATGCATATATACCTTGTATAATGGTCAGATTATGCATGTTACATCACACGTATTACTTGTATGCAATCAGATTACATATTATACATCATACTTCGCCTCCACCTATCTTGAAATATACATTACATTGTTCTTTGCAGAAATCAAGTTGTAAAAATACAGGGAACAGTAGTAAATTGGTGCAGTATGTTGCTGCAGTAGTAAAGGGTCCAAGCTCTCTAGAGTCAGATTCCCTGGGTTTGAATTCCAATTCAGCCATTTGCTATGACTTTGGAAATTTACTTAACTTTTCTTAAGCCTCAGTTCCTCCCCTATAAGCTGTAAGGTACTTGTACCACCTAACAGAGTTAGTGTGTGGATTACATAAGATAATTCATTGAATCCTTTATGCATAGTACCTGATAAATGATTAAAAAAATAGCTATGGGGCGGCTCCTGTGGCTCAGTGAGCAGGGCCCCGGCCCCATATACCGAAGGTGGCGGGTTCAAGCCCGGCCTCGGCCGAAATGCAAAACAAAAAAATAGCCGGGCGCTGTGGCGGGCGCCTGTAGTCCCAGCTACTAGGGAGGCTGAGGCAAGAGAATCGCTTAAGCCCAAGAGCTGGAGGTTGCTGTGAGCAGTGTGACGCCAC
>CAUYON010083951.1:0-16739 GCA_963573935.1 Arctocebus calabarensis | reverse complement strand
AGCCCAGCCTCGGCCGAACTGCAAAACAAAAAAAATAGCCGGGCACTGTGGCGGGCGCCTGTAGTCCCAGCTACTAGGGAGGCTGAGGCAAGAGAATAGCTTAAGCCCAAGAGCTGGAGGTTGCTGTGAGCAGTGTGACGCTACGGCACTCTACCCAGGGCGATAAAGTGAGACTCTGTCTCTACAAAAAAAAAAAATTGGGATTTGGTCAAAAGGCTGCACTCGAGGATCCGGAAGGTCACATGTAGTCTGTTCTCCCTTTCTAACATAAAGGAACTTGTAGTTGAACGTATGTCTACTGAGTTACAAACCACATTTCTCAACCTTCTCAGAAAGTAGCTGTGGCCATGTGACTTAGTTTCTGGCCAGTGAGAGGTAAACAGGAGTGATCCATGTAGCTTCAAAGCTGTGCCAGGAAAGAGAAGGAGCATGACCGTCCCTCACCCTCTCTTCTCTGGCTAGAATGCAGACATACATGGATCAAAAGATGGAAGCCGTATGATAGGAAAGTCGGTACAAGACAGATGGCACCTGCGCCCCAAGTAAGCATAAGAGCTGCCAAAGTAGCCCCAGCCTCCTACCCAGACTTCTGTTTAGAGAGAAATAAACATCGATCTGGCTTATGCAGCTGCTATTTCATGTCTCTCTGTTACAACAATCAACCCAATGATAATCTGATTCACTTGGGCACTGTGGCTCCTTCATACCTCACGTCTAACCCATCACCCAAACTTATTGGCTCTATCCACAAAATATCTGACCATCTAATACCTGACCCTTCTCACCCTCTCCACTAACCCTGACTGGTGACCACACGTGATCTCTCACTGGGACTCCTGCAATGGCCTAACTAACCGTCCTCTCTGCTTTCACTCTCTCCCCTTTTATCTATTTTCTAAGCAGCAGCCAGAATGACTATTTGAAACAGAAAACAAGAAAGCAAGTTTCACAAAGGCAGAGACTTCTGATTGTTTTGTTCATTGATATATTCTCATAGACAGAACAATGTTGGGCATATACTGTATTTTATTCAATATAAGAAGTCACAGATTATAAACTGCTCCATTAGAGCGGCACCTGTGGCTCAGTGGGTAGGGCGCCAGCCCAATATACTGAGGGTAGCAGGTTTGAACCCAACCCCGGCCAAACTGCAACAAAAAAATAGCAGGGTGTCATGGTGGGCACCTGTAGTCCTAGCTACTCGGGAGGCTGAGGCAAGACAATCAGTTGAGCCCAGGAGGTGGAGGTTGCTATGAACTGTGACACCATAGCATTCTACCGAGGGCGATAAAAAAATTTTTTTAAAAATTAAAATAAATAAATAAACTGCACCATTATTTTTCACACCACCAAGAAAAAAAATACTGTCCATTAAACCACAATAAAAAGCCTTAACAACAGACCAGGAGGAGAAATCAGTTACATCAGGCTCTAGTTGCTTCAAAATTTCTTTCTAAGGAATGTAGAGTATCTCTGACCTTCCATGGCATTGCCTGGGTGCGAAAGGCAATCCTTCTAACTCCATGTTCCATTACAAAATGTGACACTGCTTCACAGGCTTGGGGAGTTCCACCTGCCTGATGCTACCTAAAAGGCACTTGGTTGTTGCTCTACAATGAAACATGGAATTGTGGTCATTCCTCAACAACATTTTCTTTGCTAATATCAAATTGACACCCACTGCTATTTCCATTCCTTTCTGCATACAAAGTAGCATTTGCTTTCCTTGCTGAATCAAAGTGTAATTTTTTTGGAAGGCATTTAAAATGGCAACTAAAATTAACACTCAACTGAAGGGGTGATAATATGAACAGGTATGACCAGGCTGCACATAAACAGGAAATGACAAGTGTCACAAATGCCACCTGGCCAACAGTGACTTACACCATCCATTATAAGAAGCAACCCAATTTTGGGTAGTGCCTGTGGCTCAAAGGAGTAGGGCACTGGCCCCATATGCTGGAGTTGGAGGGTTCAAACCTAGCCCCGGCCAAAAACTGCAAAAAAAAAAAAGCAACCCAATTTCAAACATATTTAAATGTGAAGAAAATATAAAGAAAAAAATCAGGATCGAAACATAGTTATGAGAACTCAGTGAGATTTTGTTGAAATGAAGGACTTTGTCTCCTGCTGCTGTGCCCCTGGCAGAGTAGGCTCAACCACAGCTGGCCCTCTTCTATTTCCTAGAACAGCTCAGCAGCGCATCTACCTCAAGACCCTTGGTACCTGCTGCTTCCTGTACCTGGCAATGTTCTTCACTCAGAAAGCTCCTGCCACTGAATTTCCACTGAAATTCTTTTTAAAACCACCTCCTAAAACTGCACATACTCCACATAAGGGTTGTTCTCTAACCCTTCAGGCTACTTTTCTTCATATTTTCTGCTATTTTTCTTCATAACACTTACTTGCCACCAAATGGCATTCACGTGTGTGGGGGGGGAGGTGTTTGTTTATCATCCCTCTCCTCAGGTTACTTCTGTTTTGGAGGTAAGTTAGTAAATGGACTGAGAACTGTGCAGTTAAGACTCTGGATTAGAATCCAGGTTCTACCACTTACTAGCATTGTACCTATCAGCAAATTACTTAATAATTTCTAGGAGCCTCAATTTTCTTATCTGTAAAATGGGGATAATAATACTAAACTTGCTAGGCAAATTAAGTGCTTAGCACATATTAAAAATTTAATAAATTCAGTTTTTAATGAAGGCTAATTTTTAAAAAAGAATTCAATAAATATCAATTATTATCATTACCATTCTCTGTCTCTAGTCTACAAGGAGTAGAGAGGAGCCTGAAAGGCTATATCCCTCTTTTTTACAAGGCTAGAGGGGAAAAAAAACCCTGGTTATAAAATGGGTAATAGCAGCTATGGATTGGGGAGAAAAAGTGAGCTCAGGTCCTTCAGCTGTTAGAAGGAAAGAAAAGGTCACAGAGGTGGGGATGTTTGAGTAGAAAGGACAGGGTGGAGCTGGGCAAGATGGCTCACGCCTTTAATCCTAGCACTCCAGGAGGCCAGAGGCAGATGAATTGCCTGAGTTCACAGGTTCAAGACCACCCTGAGCAAGAGCAAGACCTCATGTCTAAAAATAGCCAGGCATTGTGGCGGGCACCTGTAGTCCCAACTGCTTGGGAGGCTGAGGCAAGAGAATCACTTGAACCCAAGAGTTTGAGATTGTTGTAAGATATGACACCACAGCACTCTACTGAGGGCAACCCCACTCAGAAAAAGTGACACTCCTTTTTTTCCTCAAAAAGAAAGAAAGAAAGGACAGGGTAAGAGTCTCCCTCCCTGTTGACTCAACCTTTTCAGTGATCCAAAACAAAACTTATCTGCTTTCTCCAAAATCTGCTCCCTGTCTGGGATTCCTTATTCAACACCAATCCATTCTCCCAAGCTAGAAAATGAGGCATCACCTCCCTTTCTCCTCCTCCTTCGTATCTGATTGTTCAAACTGAGTTAACTTCATCATTGGTGTTTCTTTTTTTTTTTTTTTTTTTTTTTTTGAGACAGAGCCTCAAGCTGTCACCCTGGATAGAGTGCTGTGGCATCACAGCTCACAGCAACCTCCAATTCCTGGGCTCAAGCGAGTCTCCTGCCTCCGCCTCCTAAGCAGCTGGGACTACAGGCGCCCGCCACAACGCCCGGCCATTTTTTGCTTTCAGTCGTCATTGCTGTTTAAGCGGGTCCGGGCTGGATTTAAGCTCAGGTGTACATGACTAGCGCCTTAGCCCGTTGAGCCACAGGCACTGAGCCTTCATCATTGGTGTTTCTGGGGTCTGTCTCCCCCCTCCAATCCCACTGACAATGTTTTAGTTCTGTCTGACTTCACTGCCTCACTCCTAGATAGTGACAGCAGCCTTCTAATTTGCCTTGAGGTCTATAGCCACCTTCTTCCAAACAGTCCTTCTATATCCTTGCCAGGGAGTTCTCTAATCCCTTTAATTCCCGCAATGGCATCTTACAGAGAAAATTCAAACTTCTAAGCATTTCTGACAGCCCTCCAAGATCTGGTGCTTGCCTTCCCTCCCCCAACCCTTCCCCCCCCAGCTCCCAGGCAACATCCAATGTTCAAGTCTTGCTCTTTCAGGCAGTTTCTAGAGCTCCCCACTCTCAAAATCTATTTCTAGGGCCCTTTAGGAAGTTACTACTACTCAGCGTAAATATCACTTTTTCTTCAAAGTCTTCTCCAAGACAATGTCCCTCCAGGGGTCCTTTCTTGTTTTTCTGAAGTGGTTTGTGCTTACCTCCACAACAGCACTTGGCATTATATTGTAAATGTAGGATTACAATCTCCCTTACCTCAATTAAGTTAGAATTTCTTTAAATCTTGTCCAGAGAACAATGTGTGAGGATGAGGAGAATCAGTAGGAAAGTCCTTGATTCCAGTATTAATGCATTCATGCAAACCAACACTCTTCATAGAAAAACTATGCATATCAAGCAGAGTGGGTCGATGTTAGTAGGATATTAATATAAAAGCTTTGGTGAATTGACAGCTGGTTGTTAGGCAGTAAAATGTAGTAAAAAGGCTCAAGAGTCAAGACCTATGGGTTTGAATTCCAACTGTCACTTCTAAGCCAGGTCACCATGGACAAGTGCCTTAACCTAGATCTCAGTTTCCTCAACAGTATAAAGAAAACAGTACCTGCTTAATTCCCCTGTTGTATCAAATGAGACACAGGCTGTAAAGTGCCTGGGACAGAACAGGCTTCTAAGGCTGTTATTAAATGGCAATTCTTTTCCACTTAAAGAACACTGCTAAAAAGTCCAAGGTCACATATTCTGCATTTAGGAGAGAACACTTAACACTCTTCTAAAACCTTGACCGCACCCTGAATCCCAGCCAACCATCTTGCAGATGAAATAGGTCAGAAAGAATATTGGGGCAGCGCCTGTGGCTCAAAGGAATACCTGCCGGAGGTGGCGGGTTCAAACCCAGCCCGGCCAAAAACTGCAAAAAAAAAAAAAAAAATTTAGGAGGGGGAAGAAAAAGCAAATCATTTCAGTGTAATCTGATCACCACCATTGAAAAACAGTTTAAAACACCTGCCTTGCCCCATTCACAGCATCATCTTGGCCCAAGAAAAACAATACATGCATAGGCTACAAAATGAATATAATGTAAATAATGATGCCTTGGAAGGTAGGTTCCAAATGGGAATGAACTTAGTCAGGGATCTGCTCTATAGAGCAATAAACTCACTGTGATACACTATATAAATAACAAACAGCAAAGAAACTTCGGCTACTTATGAAGCACAAGAGGAAAAAAATGCAAGGATTCAAGGTGACTTCTGAGAGGAACTAATATAAATATTCTAAAGTTACCAGTATAGTCACACTAGCCTTTATTTTTCCTGGACTGTATTCTCATCCATTTTCATTTTGTTAAAATATAAAACTCAGCCTTACCTAATTTCCTAATTTAGACTGAAAGATTACTGTCTTGCCTATTTCAGCCCTAATATACATGCTGAATTTTTAGTAATATCATTTTCTAACGAAATCAATATCACCTACTATATCCAACCCAAGAGTCCACCCCAAAATGACAATACACAGACAAAAGATTTGTTGAGAAGGGCTCACCTGAACCCAAAATTTTAAAAATTGGATTAAAAATATAATTCAAGGGCCAGGCAAAGTGGCTCACGTCTGTCATCCCAGAACTCTGAGAGGCTGATGTGAGTGGATATCCTGAACTCACAAGTTCAAGACCAGCCTGAGTGAGAGAGAGACTTCATGTCTAAAAACAGCAAAGCGTTATAGTGGGCGCCTGTAGTCCCTAGCTATTTGAGAGGCTTAGGCAAGAGAATCACCTAAGCCCAAGAGTTTGAGGTTGTTGCGAGCTGTGATGCCACAGCACTCTACTGAGGGCAACAAAGGGTGACCCTGTCTCAAAAAAAAAAAATTTATAGGGGGCAGTGGCTGCGGCTCAGTGGGTAGGGCACCGGCCCCATATACCAAGGGTGGCAGGTTCAAACCCAGCCTCCGCCGAACTACAATGAAAAAATATCTGGGTCCTGTGGTCCCAGCTACTCGAGAGGCTGAGGCAGGAGAATCACCTAAGCCCAGGAGTTGGAGGCTGCTGTGAGCTGTGTGACACCATGGTACTCTACCGAGGGTGATAAAGTTCTGTCTCTACAAAAAAAAAAAAAAAAAAATTTTTATATATATATATATATACATATACACATACTTACATACACATACATAAAATATTTAAGAGATTTTTCCCAAAAAACTATTTGTTCTAGGTTCTGCTGACAGTAAGATTACCAACTATTAAACTGTCCCTCTGTGCTCAAGACAACTAATTTGTTGAAGATAATTATATATTGATTCTATATTAGAGAATTTAATTTTTCACACTTATTTTAAATATCCTGTTGACCTTGAAAAATGTTTCTTCTATTTCTTCCATAAATGTTACATGTGTTCTATATAATAGGGTCACAAAAAAGTGATGCCTTCCTCAGAACGGAGTAAAGTGAAGAGACACATTTCAGATCATATACTACTGTTAACTTGTCTGTATGCTTTATTAGTTTGAAAAAATTGTCTTGGTGAAAATTCAAGTATGTATTATAAAAGACTCAAAAGCAGGCTCGGCACCTGTGGCTCAACGGGCTAAGGCACCAGCCACGTACACCTGAGCTGGCGGGTTCAAATCCAGCCCGGGCCCGCCAAACAACGATGGCTGCAACCAAAAAATGGCTGGGCATTGTGGCGGGAGCCTGTAGTCCCAGCTACTTGGGAGGCAGAGGCAAGAGACTCGCTTGAGCCCAGGAATTGGAGGTTGCCGTGAGCTGTGATGCCACAGCACTCTATCCAGGGTGACAGCTTGAGGCTCTGTCTCAAAAAAAAGACTCAAAAGCGGTGGCTATTTACAAATCTTTCAAGAAAAAAGTAATTTCTGGGAGTAAAGGACTACTAAAAAACAGATTCTTTCCTTTAGAGAAATTACCCACTAGAATTAAAATTACAGAAAAAAGGATAAGAGGAGAGATACTTTTAAAGACTACATTTTAAAAAGACTTAATATTTCTTAAGTGAAAGAAACTTGTTCAATATTCTTCATTTAAAATTTCACTCTTATTGTATTTGAGGAAAACAAAGTCACTAACACAGGATGGGCAATCCTAACTTCCAAACCAAATATCCAAGTACCATAACCAACAAAATTATTTGCTTTCTTTTCCTATCTGACTCTTAACACACAATTGCATGCCCTATCCTTGGAGAATTTTATTAAAATACTACTCTGTAGCTAAAAGTAAGTGGAGCATGGAAGTCCTGTAGTACAACCAACCTGATGGGAGACTGCTTTCCTATAATTCTGTAAGGGAAGTTTATATGAACAAGTGGAAGAAATGTGGAGGCAGGGTGAAGAGGATACTGACACGAGAGGTCCTGAAGGAGAAGCTCTTCAATTTATAAAAAGGCAGACAAAAATCAGTAGAATCACAGGAGATTCTTTGTACCGTGTCTGCCACTGTTTTTGTGACAATCTAATTTATTAAGCAATCTTTAAAACATCAAGAAGGGGATCTGTAATACTCCATTCAGAAATGAGAACACGGGAGAGTTTATAAAGTCATTTGCTTCCACTTGCTTCCTGTGCAGCCTCTGTTGCAGCAAAACACAAGTTCGAAAGAACAAGAACCAGGAAAAGGCAGAATGAAAGAGAATAATGCCAGCAGTCATCAGTGGTCTATTTAATCACTAGAATTTCACTGGAATTCTCTAAACCGTTGAGAACATATCTATTTTGTTAAACATCAAAGGATCTGCCTTTAAGCCACGGGGCAAACACAAATATATGCTTAATTAACTTGCACAATGAAATGCCCACACGTATTTGGGATTTCCAATACTTCCTTTAAAAACATACACCCACTGAACATTCTGATTCCATCCAAAATTATTCCTTAAATCCCTGAAGACGCCAACACAATTTAACGTGATAAAAATCTAGCCATTCTTGCTTGCATACCCCGAGGAAAGAATGAGCACCTCAGGATGCTCTCCTTTTCTTCGGATCCTAAAAGAACACTCGAAAAGAAGCAAATGGAGTTCAGAATGAAGAAAGGAGGCAGGAGAATAAAGGAGAATAAAACCGGAGTCCCTCTCGGGTAGTTATTTTATTCTTGGAATAATGTCACCTCCGTTCCTTCCCCAAGCCCAAAGGCCAGGCGCCACTGGCGCAATATCGTCCCTGTCCAAAGCGCTAACGAGTTGCCAACTAATCCCTCAAGATGCCCCCTCCCCAACCTCCTCCTCACCTCATCGGCGCTCAGCTCCTCCATCGCTTTCCTCTTAATGGTGAAAGGCGTTAGGAAGCGATCCTTCTGTTCTCGAGACCGGAGCGGGAGGAAGGGGAGTGGAAGGTGTCTATCAGGCTGTCTGGTCCCCCGAACGGGGGAGGCTTCAGAATTGCATAGTCAGAGGTTAAAAAATAAGAACACAAGAGGCACTGAATTGCCTTGGCTTCGGTCACTCCAATCGCCCCAGAGACTCCTACTGCCGCTAGTGCCCTGAGCAGCCTCCTTTGGCCGCCACTGTTGCTGCTACAAGGTTATCTTAAGGCGCCACTTACTACCCTATGCTTCCCAGGTTACCCAGACTAGGTAGCGCGGTCTCCAGCTTGTCTCGTGCCCCAAGCCTGCTGTGTCTTCGTAGTGGTGGCGCGTCAGCGGCGTTTCCTCCACCAGATCCTGCTCTCCTTCCTAACCTTTGCCCTCGGCGGGACCTGGACAACTGCAGAGTGGATGCCCCGAGGTAAGGCGACCCCACAGCCGCCCTGGCAGAGCCCAGCACTGTAAGGGAAGCCCCTCCCTCCCAAAACAGGCCGGCCACGCCCCGCCACCACGCCAGAGGCCGGGCAGGGGGGAGGGGGAGGATGGGACTCGCGAAGCTCTCGCTGGAAGAGTAAATCCTCCTACCCCTCCACCCCTACTCTTACCCTCTCGCCCCACCAAGTATTATTCATCAAAACAACAGGGCGGCCATCTTTGAAAGGGATCACGTGACCCCCGCCGGGGAGGCGGAGCTTCTGGCTCCGGGACGCGACAGCCAATAGGCCGCGGGCGTCGCACCACCGACTTCCTCTCGCCTGCGTCCTCTCCCCGCCCCCGCCCCACCCCCTCTCCCGCTGCCGCGCCAGGAGAGGGGAGGGGCCAGAGAGGGAAGAGAGCAGGCAAGAGGCCGGGCGGCAAGGCGGCAAGACCCGGCGTTGCCATGGCGACTGCGCAGGGCAGCCAGCGCCGCGGGCCAGGCTCTGGTAGGGGGAGGGACAGCGCCGGATGGTGCGCCAGGGAAGGTCGGCCTGAAGGAGGCGCTCGCCCGGTACTGGCTGCCCGGGACTGGGTTTCTGCGGCGCCTCCGTTGTTCCCTGGCACTTGCTTTTTAGTGACCGAGGAGCCCTGAAACCGTCCAGCTCTTCGACTTGACTCTCCGTGCCACCCGTCCAAGCCAGGAGAAGAAAAAAACAGAAAATGTCTCCTTGCGGAGAGCGTTGTTTACCATGCCGACCGCTCATATTCTGAAAAATCTCTTACTACGCCCTCTTCCACCTCCTTCAGGAAAGCCCAGTCAGAACTCTTAACACAAGAAGAATTTTGATTAATTTTACTTTAGCCTTTTAGAGAGATATTTTCTAGGCTCTTTTTGTACAGTGTGTTCAAAAGTATTGGAAAAATTTGGAAGTATAAATGGATGAGAGACCCATCCATTAATAACTTCGACATGAGCACAACACATGCGAAGAGAAGACGTTAAAGTTTATGGGGGAAGCATCCTCCGGTGTACAATAATCCAAATATTTTCTAGTATATTAATATAAATCTAAGTTAAGCAAAGAAACAGTGCCATGAAATTCCAGATTTTGCCACAGACGGAGAATATAATG
The DNA here is from genome assembly GCA_963573935.1 of Arctocebus calabarensis. Lineage (NCBI taxonomy): Eukaryota > Metazoa > Chordata > Mammalia > Primates > Lorisidae > Arctocebus > Arctocebus calabarensis. The sequence goes on along the minus strand of CAUYON010083951.1, from coordinate 6,828 downwards.
GATGGCTTACTATAATCTGAAAGATTGCATTCCAGAATTAAAAGAGTTACAATTTCTATGCTACTGTGCTTAAAATAGGAACCTGACTACTAGATATGTAAGGAATTTGTAACTAAGATTAAACCACTGCTCGTTTTGCATATTATCTGCTCTCCAGGAAAGAAATTGTGTGTAACCCAGAATTTGAACCCCTGGTGACATTGTTATTAATAGTTCACTTCTGTTTTTTTAAACATCGTTATCGCCTTATAAATCATATACCATACCATACAATTTACCTAATTAAGGTGTACAGTGGTTTTAGCATATTCAGAGAGTTATTCAAACATCGTCACTATCTAATTCCAGACCATTTTCATCACCCCAAAAAGAAACTAGCAAATCCTTTAAACTCATTTCCCCTTTAGGACAACCCCTAATCTATCTTATGTTTTAGTGGATTTGCCTCTTCTAGATATTTCACATCAAAGAAATAATGTATTGGCCAGGTGAGGAGGCTCACGCCCATAATCCCAGCACTTGGGAGGCCCAGGTGGGTGGATCGCCTGAGCTCACGAGTTGGAGACCAGGATGTCTCCAAAAAAAATAGCTGGACGTGCCTTGGCTCCTGTAGCACAGTGGTTTCCACACCAGCCACATATACCTAGGGTGGCCGGTTTGAACCTTGCCTGGGCCAGCTAAACAACTGCAACAAAAAAATAGCCAGGTGTTGTGGTGGGTCTGTAGTCCCAGCTACTTGGGAGGCTGAGGCAAGAGAATCACTTAAGCCCAAGAGTTTGATGTTGCTGTGAGTTGTGACATCATAGCACTCTACTGAAGGCAACATAGTGAGACTCTGTCTCAAAAAAAAAAAAAAAAAAAAAGCCAGGCATTGTGGCAGGTGCTTGTGGTCTCAGCTACTTGGGAGGCTGAGGCAACAGAATCGCTTAAGCCCAAGAGTTTGAGGCCCAAGAGTTTGAGGTTGCAGTGAGCTGTGACGCCACAGCACCCTACCGAGGGCCACATAGCTAGACTCTGTCTCACAAATTAAAAAAATAAAAGAAAAAGAAATAATGTATTTTGTGGCCTTTTCTGTCTAACTTCTTTCACTTAACATATGTTTTCAAGATTCTTCCATATCGTGGCATATAAATATATCAGTTCTTCGTTTCTATTAACGCCAAATAATATTTGTGTGGCTATAGCACGTTTATCAGTTGGTATACACAGACTTTTGGGCCACTTCTGCCTTTTGACTATTATGAATAATGCTGCTATAAACATTCAAGTTTTTGTGTGGGAATGTGTTTTTACTTCTTTTGGGAATGTACCTAAGGAAAAGAATTACTGGGTTGTGTGTTTAACTTTTTAAGGAACACAGGAGTGACAGGATCTCCCTTATGTTGACAAGGACCATTCTGACCACTGTTGAAGGCAGACGTTAGGAGGGTGACATGCTTTAAATGTTTGTGCCCCTGCAAGAGTAGAAGCACAGAGACCAGTTTCCAGGGGAGAGGTCCAATGATCCAGGTGCAAGGTGCTGTGGGCTCAAACCAACATAGCAGAAGTAAATGTAGGGAGAAGTGATTCTGGATACATTTTGAAGAAAGCACCAACAGTATATGGGGGTAGGGCATGAGAATGAATCAAAAAAGGGAGAGAGAGAAGCCAAGGATGAGATGATTCCAACTATTAGTACAAAGTGAAGTTGTCGGCTCGGTGCCTGTGGCTCAACGGGCTAAGGCGCCAGCCACGTACACCTAAGCTGGGGGGTTCGAATCTAGCCCGGGCCCGCCAAACAACAATGACGGCTGCAACCAAAAAAAAAAAAATGGCCGGGCGATGTGGCGGGCGCCTGTAGTCCCAGCTACTTGGGAGGCAGAGGCAGGAGACTCTCTTGAGCCCAGGAATTGGAGGGTGCCGTGAGCTATAATGCCACAGCACTCTGTCCAGGGTGACAGCTTGAGGCTCTGTCTCAAAAAAAAAAAACAAAGTGAAGTTGTCTTTCACTGAAATGGGGAAGACTATGGGTGGAACAGACTCTCAGGAGAAGATCTGGATGTATTAAGTCTAAGATATGTGTTTTGCCTTGAAGTAAATACATCAAGTACAGTTGGCTATATGGATCCAGAATTTAGGAGAGAGATCAAGACTGGAGACATCAAGTGGGCATTTTTTGGTACATAAAGGAAATTTAAAGCCATGAGATGGGATAAGACCATCTCAAAATCGTGATTACAGCAAGGGAAAATATCTCTGGACTGAGCTCTGTAACCTCCAGTAAGGAGACAGCAAAAGAGGCTGAAAGGGACTGGCCCTGGAGCTGGGAAATCTGTTAAGTCACGTGAGAGTGCTAAAAGAAAGAGGGAATGACCATCTATTTCAAATGGTGCTATTAGATTATGTAAAATGAAGACCGAGATTGTCCATTGAAATTAGCAAGTTAGACCGCATTGAATTTAGCCAAGTTGGACAGCGTGATGGTTCATGCATGTAAACCTAGAACTTTTGGCAGCAGAGGTTGGCAGATTCCTTGAGGCCAGGAGTTGGAGACCAGCATGGGCAACATAGTAAGACCCCACCTCTAAGACAAAAGTCTTCTTTGGTAACCTTGGGAGCAGTTCTGATAAAATGATATATGCAAGAACCTAATCAGAGTCTGTGTTTAAAAAATAATGCAATTACAGGCAACTCTCTTATGTTTTGTGGCTTGCCAGGCATGCTGGCTTATGCCTGTAATCCTAACACTCTGAGAGGCCGAGGCAGGTGGATTGCCTGAGCTTACAGGTTCAAAACCAACCTGAGCTATAGCAAGACTTCATCGCTAAAAATAGCTGGGTGTTGTGCCAGGCCCTTGTAATCCCAGCTACATGGGAGACTGAGGCAAGAGGATCACTTGAGGTTTGAGGTTGCTGCGAGCTCTGACTCCATGGCACTTTACCAAAGGTGACAAAGTGAGACTGTCTCAAAAAAAAGTTTGTGGCAAAAGAGAGCAAAGAAATGGGACTGTAGTCATTCTGGGAGGCCGAGGCAGATGGATCACTAGAACTCAGGCCTTGAGACCAGCCTAAGCAAGAGAGAGACCCCATCTCTACTAAAAATAGAAAAACTGGGTGGCGCCTGTGGCTCAGTGAGTAGAGCACCGGCCTGATATACTGAGGATGGTGGGTTTGAACCTAGCCCTGGCCAAACTGCAACAAAAAGTAACCGGGCGTTGTGGCAGGTGCCTATAGTCCCAGCTACACAGGAGGCTGAGGCAAGAGAATCGGTTGAGTCCAAGAATTTGAGGTTGCTGTGAGCTGTGATGCTATGGCACTCTTCTGAGGGTGATAAAGTGAGACCCAGGAGTTTGAGACAGTCTGAGTCTGGGTATCATGGCTGGTGCCTCTAGTCCCACCTACTTGGGAAGCTGAGGCAAGAGGATCACGTGAGCCCAAAAGTTCACAGTTACTGTGAGCTGTGATGACACCAAGAGGACTCTACCCAGAGTGGCAGAGTGAGACTGTCTAAAAAAGAAAGAAAGAAATGGGACTATAGTTGGAGTAAGAAATGGGGTAAAAGCGGTTTGGTTTTTTTTAAAGATTGGAGATATAATAATAACACATCCTGTATGTTTATGGGAATTAGTAGCAGAGAGAGTTGAATTAATGGCAGCAGCACTGTTAGATCTGGGTACTATTGGTGCCTTCTAAAAGCTATCCTTATCTTATAAATTGGAAAAGGAATTTCCTCCTTTTTTTGACATTTCCTATTGAAAGAACATTTTTGGAAAAAAAAAGAGAGAAAGAAAAAAGAGAAGGGAAGGGAAGGGGAAGGGAAGAGGGAGGGAAGGGGAGAGGCACTTTGAGAGGAGAAGGTGGAAGGATCGCTTGAGGTCAGGAGTTCAAGATGAGCAACAAAGAGAGAGCCTATCTCTTGGAGGTTGCTCTCAAAGTGCTGAGACACTGTGCCCACTGGAAAGAGAAATTATTAGTTCTAGACTTTGGAAGACATAGCTTCAGGAGCACTGAAGCAGATGGTATGGGGGGGATTGTTATTATTTTTTGTTTTGGCTTTTTTTTTTTGAGACAGTATCTCACTCTGTCCCCATGAGTAGAGTGCCCTGGTGTCACAGCTCACAGCAACCTCAAACTCTTAGGCTCAAGTGATCCTCTTGCCTTAGCCTCCAAGTAGCTGGGACTACAGACGCCTGCCACAACGCCCTGCTATTTTTCAGAGACAGAGTCTCACTCTGGTCTCGAATTCCTGAGCTCAGGTGATCCACCCGCCTGGCCTCCCAAAGTGCCAGGATTATACCTGTGAGTCACCTTGCTCAGCCTAGCCCCAAATGGGTATTCTGAAGGAAATCTACCTAATAGCTGCCCTTATGACGATCACAACTTATAACAATATTTCCCCACTTTTTTTTTTTTTTTTTTTTTTTGCAGAGACACAGTCCCACTTTATTGCCCTCGGTAGAGTGCCATGTCATCACACAGCTCACAGCAACTCCAACTCCCGGGCCTAGGCAATTCTCCCACCTCAGCCTCCCAAATAGCTGGGACCACAGGCGCCTGCCACACACCCGGCCATTCTTTTGTTGCAGTTTGGCCAGGGCTAGGCTTGAACCTGCCACCCTAGGCACCCCACCCACTGAGCCACAGATGCCACCCTATTTCCCCACATTTTAACACACAATATTTAATTTTAATAATGCCCTGAAAAGTAGGGACATTTTTACCCCATGTTCATTTTGCAACCAAATGGACTGACTCATCTCTTTTTTTTTTTTTTTGAGACAGAGCCTCAAGCTGTCACCCTGGATAGAGGACTGTGGCATCACAGCTCACAGCAACCTCTAATTCCTGGGCTAAAGTGAGTCTTTGCCTCCGCCTCCCAAGTAGGTGGGACTACAGGCCCCCGCCACAACGCCCGATCATTTTTTGGTTGCAACCGTCATTGTTGTTTGGCTGGCCCGGGCTGGATTCGAACCCGCCAGCTCAGGTGTACGTGGCTGACGCCTTAGCCAATTGAGCCACAGGCGCCAAGCCTAACTCATCTCTTTTTATTACAATTGTTTCCATTAATATTACACTTAAAATTTAATGTTAGACATATTTTGTTTAATCTTAAAACCTAATAATGATTGCATTTAAACAAAAATAAGATTTGATATTTTTAAGCAAGTGGCCATCCACCAACTCGGTATCTGTATTTCCTTGTTAAGCAAAACAGGAAAGTATTCAAAGAAACTACCTCTTGGTTTTTCCTCATAAGTCACCTACCTTGCTCTCAGAAAAGAATCAAAAGATATGTCCACTAACACAAGAAGGAACATGATAGAAAGTAACCACCCTAGGTTCAGTGAGTAGGGCGCTGGCCCCATATACCAAAGGTGGAGGGTTCAAACCCAGCCCCGGCTGAACTGCAAAACAAAAAAATAGCCAGGCATTATGGCAGGTGCCTGAAGTCCCAGCTACTTAGGAGGCTGAGGCAAGAGAATCGCCTAAACCCAAGAGCTGGAGGTTGCTGTGAGCTGTGTGATGTCATGGCACTCTACCAAGGGCCATAGAGCGAGACTCTGTCTCTACAAAAAGAAAGAAAGAAAGTAACCACCCCACATGTCAGTAAGTTGAGGACATCAGATTGAAGAGAAAGGCAAGGTACAGAGTATCATAGACGAAAATATACTAAGTCAACCCTTCCCCATCCTCTCTTGTAATATTTCCAATAGCTTGGCCATGCATGGCGGCTCACATCTGTAATCCTTGCACTCTGGGAGGCCACAGGGGATGGACTGCTTGAGCTCAGGAGTTCGAGACCAGCCTGAGCAAGAGGGAGACCCCATCTCTACTAAAAACAGAAAAACTAGCCAAGCATAGTGGTACACACCTGTAGTCCTAGCTGCTTAGGAGGCTGAGGCAAGAAGATTGCACAAACCCAAGAGTTTGAGGTTGTGCTGTGAGCTATGATGACACCACGACACTCTACCCAGGGTGACAGAGTAAGACTCTATCTCAAAAAAAAAAAAAAAAAAAAAAATCCCAATAGCTTCAAAGGCGACATGGCTGATATCACAGCAGACCCAAGAGAGGAAGGAAGAAATTGAGCATTGAATTTAGACAACCACCCCAAAATATAGAATTTGTTTTCTTTTGTAAGTTTATAACTGTGATGCAAGGGAAGGATGAACAGAGCATATTCCCACCTCCCGCAACTTCCAGCAGTGTGTGGCATGTGCGTGTGTGCACAACTGGAAATCGAATAGGGCTGTGAAAAAGAAATAAAGCACCCAAGCAGATTGTCAAACTGAAAGCACATGTCTATTTTTGTGCAGCTGCATACAAAGTACAAATTTTCACCCAGTGTTATGTCCATATATTGGGAAATCTAAAAATACTTATAAAAATCCTATTTTATTTGAACATTTGTTTCCATCTGTGTATGGAAGGTAGATATAGTAACTGGTTTATTAGATCACTAACTGACAGATACACACACATATATATATACACACATGTGTGTATATATATATATTTTTTTTTGAGACAGAATCTCACTATGTCACCCTCGGTAGTGCTGTGGCTTCTAAGTAGCTGGAATTACAGGTATCCACCACAACGCCCGGCTATCTTTTTTTTTTTTTTTTTTGAGGCTGACATCACAGCTCACAGCAACCTCCAATTCCTGGGCTCAAGCGAGTCTCCTGCCTCTGCCTCCCAAGTAGCTGGGACTACAGGCTCCCGTCACAACGCCCGGCCATTTTTTTTTGGTTGCAGCCGTCATTGTTGTTTGGCGGGCCCTGGGGCTGGATTCGAACCCGCCAGCTCAGGTGTACGTGGCTGGCGCCTTAGCCCGTTGAGCCACAGG
>CAUYON010083950.1:0-10191 GCA_963573935.1 Arctocebus calabarensis | reverse complement strand
TGAGATTAGAGATTTTACTCTTTTTTTCCTGATTAGAGTAGCCAAAGGTTTATCTATTTTATTGACCTTTTCAAAGAACCAACTTTTTGATTTATTGATCTGTTGTATAATTCTTTTGTTTTCAATTTCATTTAATTCTGCTCTAATTTTGATTATTTCTTTTCTTCTGCTCATTTTGAGATTGGTATGTTCTTCCTTTTCCAGTTGTTTGAGATGTCCCAATAAGTTGTTAACTTCCTCTCTTTCCGTTCTCTTGAGGAAGTCTTGCAGTGCTATAAATTTCCCTCTTAGGACTGACTTTGCAGTATCCCAGAGGTTCTGATAATTTGTGTCTTCATTGTCATTTTGTTCTGAGAATTTGGTAATTTCCTTCTTAATCTCGTCTATGAACCATCTATCGTTCAGCATAAGGTTATTTAGCTTCCATGTTTTTGTATGAGTATACAGATTCCAGTTGTTATTGAGTTCAACTTTTATTCCATGATGGTTCAAGAAGATGCAAGGAATAATTTCTATTCTTTTAAATTTGCTGAGGTTAGACCTGTGACCTAAGATGTGTCAATTTTAGAGTATGTTCCATGGGCTGATGAGAAAAATGTGTACTCTGTTTTGTTAGGATGAAATGTTCTGTAGATGTCTGTTAAATCCAAGTGTTGAATGGTTAAGTTTAAATCTAAAATTTCCTTGCTTAGCTTATTATTGGAGGATCTATCCAGCACTGCTAAAGGAGTGTTAAAATCTATGACTACTAGGCAGCTGGAGGAAATTAATTTGCTCATATCTGTTAGAGTTTCTCTTATAAATTGAGACGCATTCTGGTTGGGTGCATAAATATTAATAATTGAAATCTCATCATATTGAGTATTACCCTTAACAAATATGAGGTGTCCATCCTTATCCTTCCTTACTTTGGTTGGTTTAAAGCCTATTGTATCTACGAATAAGATTGCAACGTCTGCTTTATTCTGCTTTCCATTTGCCTGGAATATAGATGACCATCCCTTCACCTTGAGTCTACATTTATCTTTTAAGGTAAGATGAGATTCTTGTATGCAGCAGATATCTGGCCTGAGTTTGTGTATCCAGTCAGCCTTCCTGTGGCTCTTTAGAGGACAATTTAAACCATTCACATTAATTGAGAATATTGATAAGCCTTTTGAAACTCCAGTGGACATATTTAATCCTTTCACTACTGTGGAAGTTAGAATTTGATCAAAAGTTTCTGAGTGAGTTTACTTTTGTGGTTTAGGATTATGCTGGCCATTATGGAGGATAGGTCTGAGAATATCCTGGAGAGCTGGTTTAGTTATGGCAAATTTCTTCAACATGTGAATGTCATTAAAGTATTTAATTTCCCCCATCATAAATGAAATTCAGTTTAGCTGGATACAGGATCTTGGGTTGAAAGTTATTTTGTTTTAGGAGATTAAAAGTCAATGACCATCGTCTTCTAGTTTGAAAGGTTTGAGATCTGCAGTTATTCTACTATTCTTCCCCTTATAGGTTATAGTTTTCTTATGTCTGGCTGCTTTCAGAATTTTGTCCTTCATATTTACTTTAGTGAAGTTAATTGTAATGTGCCTGTGGGATGTCTTATTTGGATTGAGTCATGCTGGGGTTCTGAAACTGTCTGATATCTGAATTTCAGAGTCTCTTGGCATGTCTGGGAAGTTCTATTTCATAGTCTCATGAAGAAGAGACATCTGTGCCTTGTGAAGCCACTTCATCACTTTCAGGGATCCTTATAAGGTGAATATTGATGTTCTTCAAATTATCCCAGAGCTGTCTGAGAGAATGATCCATTTTTGCCCTCCATTTCTCTTCCTCTTTGAAAGTTTGGGAGTCATATGCTTTATCTTCAATGTCATAAATCCTTTCTTCCTCTTGCTCCATTCTGTTACTGAGGGATTCCACTGTATTTTGTCAGATCTTTGAGGGCTGCAACTTCCTATCTCAATGTGTCAAAATCTTTGGTCTTTGAATTCTTTGAATTCTTGAGACAATTTTTGAAATGCTCCCATTATTTCTAAATCCAGCTTTCCTCTATACTATTGATCTTATTTGCAATCCAAATTCTGAATTCGGTTTCTGACATCTCAGCCATCTGTTTATGAATAGGATCTTCAGTTGTGACCACCAAATTGTTCCTTGGAGGGGTTACTCTCCTCTGGTTGTTCCTATTACTGGAGTTTTTCCGCTGATTCTGCCCCATGGTTATTTTGCACCATTTGGCTAGATGAGCAGATAAGGAGAAGTTGGATTGGGGGTTCTAGGAGTAGTGATTGGTCATTCCTTTGCCTGGAATCTGGGATTAACATCTGTACCTTTTTCCCTAGAGCTTTGCCAAGGACCTGTACAGTGCTACAGCCTGACAAAGCAGGGACCTTCTTGGTGTGGTGGGGTTAAGTGGCTCTGTCTTATTTTTAGCTGGTCTCTGTCTTACCCTAAAGAATCAGTTTCTCTGGGTTGAAGTCTGAGCTGTGGAGAAATTCTAGCAGGTAAGTCACTGTCCCCCAACAGGCAACAATTGGAAAAGGAAAATCAAACCTTTCCACAACCCCACACCCAGGGTACCACTTTGGATAGTCTTTGGGTGATTGGCCGAATTGAAGAGGTCCCAATCAACTGTCCTAGTCGCACTGGCCTCAGGTGGGAGAGTTGAAAAGGTCTCCAGCAACTAGATAGCAGGGGTCTGCTGGAAGCTCTAGTATAACTCGCTCTGGTGCTCTTTCATTTGTAACTTGGGGTCACAGCTCGCCTCAGCAGGATTGATGTGCATTCTTCAACCTTCTCATTTGGCTCAGATCTGAACCATCAGATTTTTTTGCTAAATTTCTGTCCTTTAACTGTCCTTCTGGATGGTAGCCTCTGTGGAAAGCTGGCTACAGACTGCCATCTTGCCTCCACCACCCCCCACTACAAAGTGTCACTGGCCCTGTGTCAGGCTGGCACTTCAGGCTAAACAGCTGGCTGAGACAAGCACGAGTGAAACACACCAAAGACTCTCCATTATTTGATTTGCAATGAACCAAACAGAAACATACAGTGAGGAAAAGAATCTCTACTCAATTATTCGTACTCGGAGAACTGGATAACTGTATTTAAAAATCTAAAACTGGACCCACACTTTTCACCACTGGCAAAAATTGACTCAGGATGGATAAAAGATTTAAATCTAAGACATGAAACAATAAAAATCCTAGAAGAAAGTGTGGGAAAAGACTCTTGATGATGTTGTCCTGGGGAAAGACTTTATGAAGAAGACTTCAGTGGAAATTGCAACAACAACAAAAATAAACAATTGGGATTTAATTAAGCTGAAAAGCTCTGCACAGCTAAGGGCACAACAATTAAAGCAAATAGACAACCACCAAAATGGGAAAAGATACTTGCATGTTATGAATCTCACAAAGACTTGATAACTAGAATCTACAGAGAACTCAAATTAATCAACAAAAAAAAGAACAAACAATCCCATCTAGCACTGGTCAAGAGACATGAAGAGAATTTTCTCTGAGGAAGACAGTTGAATGGTTTCTTATGTTTTTACATATGAAAAATGCTCATTGCCCCAAATTATCACAGAAGTGCAAATCAAAAACCCTTTGAGATATCACCTAGACCCAGTGAAAACAGCCCACATCAAAAGGTCCCAAAGCTGTAGCGTGGGTGTGGATATGGAGAGAAAAAGTTGCTCTAACACTTTTACATTGTTTGTGGGACTGAAAACGAATACAGTCTCTTTGGGACGAAGTACGGTGAATCCTCAAAGAACTCAAATTAGACCTCCCATTTGATCCTGCCATCACACTACGAGGCATCTATCCAGAAGAAAATAAAGCCGTGTTACCATAAGGACATTTGTAATAGACTGTTTATCACTGCTTACTTTATAATCACCAAAGATGTGGAAACAACCCAACTGCCCAACAACCCAGGAATGATTTAATAAACTGCTATAAGTACATCATGGAATACTATTCATCCATAAAAAACATGGAGACTTTATATCTTTTGTATTAACCTGGATGGAGTTGAAACACATATTTCTTAGAAAAGTATCACAAGAATGGAAAAGCAAGTATCCAATGTACTCAATAGTAATAGAAGACAGTAGATGATCTAATACATGCCCACCTAAGAGAAAACTCAAATCAATTCAAGATGGAGGGATTGGTGTGCTCCCACCAGGCACAGTGTAGGGGTATATGGCACACCTTCTCAGAAGGTAGACTAGAATCAGCCATGCACTAGGACTCTGCAGATCATTTCTCCCACACAGCCTTCCCACAATGGCAGTGCCCAGATAGCATCCAAGCCAATGGGAGATCCGCCCCACCTAGTATTCAATTCCTACTGCTGAACACTGTTCAATTCCACCTATTCATTTAAGCCTTCCAACGCAACTCCAGTGAGCAAGGTTAACCCAAAATCAAAAAACTCCAGCCCTTTCCTGTCGCCAGTCCTACTAACAGGCTGGCCAGCCAGTCCCCACCCATTCCTAAGCATTCACATTCTGTGCTGGTTTTCCTCAGCTCCAGACCTCCTCACTGGCTCCTGCAGTCCACCACTGCTTCACTGTGCCCTTAGAGTGATGTCCCTAGGTGGATTGCCCAGACAAAGGTGATTGGAGTTTTCTTTCCCCTGCCTCACCATGAATGGCTAGTAAGAAGATTTTTCTAGTCTGCCATCTAGTTCTGCCCCTCCCACATTTACATATTTAATCTTTAATAATTTATTATGTTCTTAGGATACACTGCCATGCCTATAAATATTTTGGGAAACAGATATAACTTACATTGTGTCAGTTATATCCCTAATCTTGCCATAACACCTATTTCCTTATTAATACATACACATTTTGAGCTGCATGTCTCCAGTTTTGAAGACTTGTCTCTACTTTAAAAGGCCATCCATTTGTTATTTTTCTGAGAGATGTAAATTTGACTCTTTTTAGTTCAACTTTTGTCAGAAGCTAAATCTAGAAGGCTTATCTCTCTTTTTGGGGGGGAGGAATGAAGAAAAATAAAAGTTTATTTTCGTTCTGTCTTAAAAAATTATAGATGTTTACTATAAATATCTCTCCCTAAATGTTTTTTGGGGGATATTATGAGATACTAAAGCTTTTAACATAATGTTTGAATAATATGAGTTTCTTAATAAGTACTAGTTTTTATTATCTTTGTATCACCAACACCCACTTAGCACCTGGGATTTAAAAGGGTGTTAAATGAAAGAGCAAATGCACACTTCACTGAGGGATGTGTGTGTGTGTGTGTGAGAGAGAGAGAGACTCACATATAGAACTCATGTGCATACAAAACATTCACATAACTACACACACACAGGTGGCCATGGTTACCACCAAGTACAGCCCTGCATAGTGGGGCTCTTTCATGAGTTCACATCTATGCCTTTTATGTCATTAGTTTCCTTCTACTGACGCCCAAATCACTTGAAGTTCTTACCTCAATTTTACCTCCTTCATCTCTCTTAATTTCTCAAGGTAAATATTATTAAGGATGATCACAATGTATGCTAATAATAATTTAATACCATGAATGTGAATATTATCATACCATAAATTTTAATACCATAAACATTTAGTTTATCATAGCCCAGTTATCCCCTCCAAACACACACACAAATTAGAAGTCAAGGGCCTTCTTCTTGCATCTATATTCAAAAGCCTCAGAACTTCATTTACATGAAAAACCACCTTCAAGGTGTGGAACTCATTATTAGCTAGGTAACTGTTGAGCTTTACCTGCATGCTAGGCTCTGTGATCTCATGATAGCATTAGGCTTCCCTTCTCATCTTGCTCCCTGTGCATGGTTCTCACTCCCAAGGCCTACCTCTTAGCTGCTAGAGAGCTAGACGTAACACTCATATTTAAAGCAAAATGAAGGAAGGAACATTTTTTTTTCTTGAAACATACAAGAGTTGTGGTGTCACTTCATTGTACAGACAAGAGTGCTGTGGTGTCACCCTTGCTCTCAGAAACCTCACACTCTTGGGTTCAAGCAATCCTCCTACCTCAGCCTCTTGCATAGTGGAACTGTAGGTGTCCCCATGATGGCTGGCTAATATTTCTATTTTCAGTGGAGCTGGGGTCTTGTTATTATCCAGGCTGATCTTGAACTCTTGAGTTCAAGTGATCCTCCTGCCTCAGCTTCCAGAGTTCTTGGATTACAGGATTGAGCCACCACAGCCAGTCAAAAAGCAACATTTTCAAGGGTGCAGCTCCTCCCTTTAACAACATGTCCTAGGAGATGTTTTTACACCTTGACTAGAACATAGTCACTTGGCTGCATCTAGGTACACATACAAGGATATGTAAACCTAGACAGATATAATCATTACTTGAGCTGCCATTGTACTTACCTAAAAATTAGGAGTTCTATTATTGAAGAAGAAGAGAACAAGTATGAGAAACAACCAGCAGTGATGGTCAGTGTGCTGTGGAGTAAAAACCATATAGTCTGAAAAAGAATATAAAAGGAATTGAGTTAGAACTCTGGCTTCTCTCAAGTCAAGCAAAGCTTACTTTGTCCCCCCAAATATCTAACACTGTTTGGGGGTTTTTTGCTGTTGTTGTTGAAAAAGGTGAACCATGGAAAACTGGAAGAGGAATATAGAACAGTGTTTTTCACAGTTTAGTGTGTATTCAATCCAGGAATCTTCTTATACTATGTAATCTGATTTAGCAAGTCTGTGTGAGGACTGAAATTTTGCATTTCTAACAAGCACTCAGGTGACACCCAGGCTGACAGCCCATCAAGCACACATACAGTAACAAGGACCATATGTGAGAGTCCACCTTTTTTTTCTTAATAAAACATATACTTGATGTTCTTCGTTTTTCCTTTCATGGATTTAACTATTAAGTTGCTTCAAAAGTCTAAAACAACACCAGCACCACCATAGCTGCCTTCCAAAGGTCCAAGACACGTGGCAATTTGTCATTTGCTAAAGCAAAAATTAGTTGTTTTTCCTAGGTTGTTTGATTTTATTCCTTTTTGGAAAGCTAATCATAAATGTTGTAAAAAGCCAAATGGTAAGAAGAAATATACAGTGGAAAATAAGTCCTCTCTCATCTTTCTTGTCCAATTCCTCAAATGTACTCATGAGAGACAAACACTGCCACCAGTTTTTTTTATTTCCTTCCAGAAGTATTCCACATTTACAAAAGTAAATGTATGCCTGTTTCACAGATGCTAAATTGTACATAATTTTATACTTTTCTTTTTTATTTAACATTTTATCTTAGATATAATACCCTAAAAATTACATAAATAATTATCTCTTTTTTTTTACCAAATGCATAATTGTTTTCTCTCTGCATGTGTCTAATTTTTTATGTACACAAAGATTGTTTTTGCTAGTTTGTTATAAATAACCTTGTGTGTGCATATGTGAATACTATGTTGCACAAGTATGAGTGTGTTTATAAGATGAATTCCTACAAGTATAACTGTTGAGTCAAAAGCTATATGCCTATTTTATTTTGTTAATATTACCATGTTGCCCTCTTTTGAGGTTTTAACAATTTACATGTCCTCTCAGCACTACATAAGAGTGATTCACTCTGAGGTTGGTGTTTGTGTAATGCTGAAATTTCCCAGTAAATAAATTCAGCATGTACTAGAGGCATCAGCCTGGTAGGGCATCAAAGCATGGGGAAAAATATTTCAAAAATCTGTTACTTGTGGTTTCAAAAGAAGAATTACAATAAAAATCATGAGAAAATTAAAATTTTACTTATTGTGTTTTTAGAACCATGCTCAGTCTGGATTATATATATGTGAGAAGATAATTTTTTTAAGTTAAAAAAAGTATTTATTTAATTTTTTATAAGATAAAAGTAAAATTGATGAAACAGTTGAAGAAAACACAATTAGTAGAAGAAATAAAAATATCTATATTATAGATAACTACTGCTTTGTCAAATAATGTGGGGTTTTTTCAGCTTTCTTATTTTGACATTGCTTACTATCAATTTCTCAAAGAAAAAAAATTACTGAGTTAACACTACCTGTGAGAATGGATATACTTTATTAATGAGAAGACAATAGTTTTTGGTGCTTAACCCACTCAAGGTAGTCCAGCCATGTGTGTGGGAGTGATTCCCTTAGTAAATGAATGACCCTAGTCAGCCACCTTGCAACCACATTTCAACTTGGTGATGACAGCCAGTGTGTGAAATTCAGCTAGCTAGAGTTGGTTTCTGTTGCTCATTGTAGACCAAATTTTACACCCAGTCACATCAAAGACAGAGGATTCCATTAGTTGCAGCCCATATGCAGTTTGCTTTTAATAAATCTGTTAATCCATGGCCACCAGCTAGGACCAGACTCATATTGTCTTTAAAAGAAAAGGATTACTTCAGTTCATTTTCCTCAGAAGAGGGCATCCTAACTGCTAGGTGCTTTATGGCCCCATCATTGTGAGCATTTATTAATTTGAACCTAAAAAATACTTTCCTTGAGTCATGTTAACTTTTCTGAGCTTCAGTTCTATTTGAAGCTTCTGATTCATAATATGAATAATATTCTGAGTAACAATTTCAGATATTTATTCACAGATTTGTCTGAACATTTTTACATGCTTCATTTGCCGTGACACCTGCATTCCTAGGAAAGGCCAACAGAAGACAAAGTGTCCTTGGAAGCTTTCCAAGATATGCTTTCCTTTCCTGGGCTTCCCACTTAGGTCAGGTTTTGGAACTCACAGTCCTGTAAACAAACAAGTGGCTCAAGTCTACAAATGGACTATGCATTGATCTTTAGAATCCAATCATATTTCTTCAGCATAGTTTCTAGCACAACACATTTTGCATTTGGAGTGACTGGTGGTTCTGTCCCTCCCACAAGTGAAGTAGCTACTGCCTATTCCATTTCCCTTGACCTTAGTCTTAATACTGCATGAAAAGAATGACTATTTTTTACTCAGTTGCACTTCATGGGAGAGAAAGAGCTACCAATCAGTTGTCTTAGATGGTTTACACACCTTATTGATTATGTCATTGTGGTGATGTCTTACCCACTGCCTCCTGGCTACCAGACAGGACTATTCTTATAAGCAAATGACACCCACCTCATCTATTCAACTACAGGCTCTCATTTTCCCAGTGAGGGACTCTTAAATTATAAAATAAATTTTTAACCCTCATGAATATATATATTTTTAGAATTTTAAATAAAATAATCAAATATCTATGTGTAATACTTGATTTGTTATTTTTATTACATATATTTTGAATTATACATAAAATAATATGAGATTATTGTAATAATTCTTTTTTGCAAATAATACTATATATTCCTTTAAATGATTTTATCCAGACTCTTTTGATGCATCTTCACTAACACAAAATCATTCAACACAGTTTTCCCAGAGTATATCATTGTCATTTCTAGAATTTTCAGATACAGCATTTTTGGGATCTATATATGATAAAACCCCTGGAATTTTGGTTCAAAATCACAATCATAAAGTAAAACAGGGTACATTTCCTTATCCACTCTAGAGATGTATTTTTCTGATGTTGGTAAGTAAACCTCTTAACTGTATTATTATAATGCCCAGAACTGTGTTAAATTTCTTTGTCTTTTTTGTTTAACCACTTCTAATCAAGTATATTTTATCAATACCCAGAATTATTACTGGATTGAGGTTATTTTTCCCCAAACAGTACTGTTTGTTATTCAAAACAAAACAATTAAGAAGATACTCTAAATAAGATAAAGTCTTTTCTTTTCTTTTCTTTTTTTAATTGAATCATAGCTGTGTACAATAATTCAATCATGGGGTACAGTGTGTGGGTTTCACATACAGTCTGAGATATTTTCACCAACCTGATTGACATAACACTCATGAGATTTTCTCATTTACTATGTGAAAACATTTTTGATCCATATTTAGAAGTTTTCTCCTAACCCTTCAAATATGGACCACAAGTGTGATCTCACCCCTTATCCTCTCTCTCCCCTCCCTCTCTCTTCCCTTCCCTCCCTCTCCCCTTTCCCCGTCTTCTTGTGTAATAGTTGGGTTGTAGCCTTCACTTGAAAGATATAAATTTGCTTCATATTAGGGGTGTATACATTGGATACTTTTTCTTCCATTCTAGAGATACTTTGCTAAGGAGAACATGTTCCAGTTCCATCCATGTAAATATGAAAGAGGATAAT
>CAUYON010083948.1:0-15832 GCA_963573935.1 Arctocebus calabarensis | reverse complement strand
GTAGAGTATCAATGTCTTTATATAGTGATCAAGAAAATGCCATGAAGGCTATCTGTAACAGTACAATGAAAACATTTCTGAATGTATATGAATCGTGCCCTATGATTGCACCAATGTACAGAATTATGATTCAATAAAATTATAAAAAATATATATATACCATGTTCATGGATGAACTCAATAATGTAATAAAATGCTTAGATTATCTTCAAATTACATATCAAATTAATTATAAAATCTCAGCACACTTTATCATGAAATTTGATAAGCAGTTCCTAAAATTTGTATGGAAAACCAAAGGCCCAAAATAGAAATAGACAATTTTGAAAAAGATAATAAAAATTTCCACTAATTACTGGAATATGAATTGGTATGATCATCTTATTGAACATTGTAGCAATAACCAGTGAAGCTGATATCCTACATGTGCTCTGACCCAGCAATTCTACTTGAGATGTATAATTAGAAAAAATCATGTATATGCCTTCAAGAAAAAAATATTTTTCAAAGATTCATTTCAAAATTATTAATAGTAAAGAGTCTAAAAGAAAACCTCTCAAATTTCAATAATGAGGATAATGAACAAATTATGAAATATTTATAAATCATAGAACATACAATGAATGAAATAGAGCTGCGTATATCAACACGGGTCAATCCAAAAAAAATACTATGATGGGGTTTTTACAAAGTAAAAGGGTGCATACATTTCCATAATATGAAAACACTCAAAATTACCATATGTATTTTTTTCTTCTGTGCTGCCATCCCAAATTACTACATAGTGGCTTAAAACAACAAATATTTTAATTTTAGTTTGTAAGTCAGAAGACCAGTGTACATCTCACCTACCTAAAATCAAGGCATTGGAAGGTTTCGGTCCTTTCTTAAGTGGAGACACTGATTTTTATTTTTTCACGAATTTTGGTTGCTCCTTGAGCAAGGTCCCTGTTTTCTTGTTAGTTATGCACTGAAGGTCATTCTTAGTCCCTGGGTGCACTTCTTTCCATAACTCAGGGACAATAGCTTCCATCCTGAAAGCCAAGGAAGGCAGGTTGGGTCTTTCTTGAGTCATATCTCTTTAATCCAGCTTTCTGCCTTTCTTTTCCACTTTTAAGGAAATGTGTGTTTTGGTCTGGGTCAACCCACACAATCTGTGATAATCTCTCCACCTCAAGATCCTTTATTTTAACACCATCTGCTAAATTCCGTTTTCCATAGAAGATAACAAATTCACTAGTTCTAAAGATGGAGAACTTTGGGGGGTTATTTTTCTACATATTCATTGTATATTTTTCATGGACAAATGTGCATAGATATAAAATTGTAAAAACATGCATGGTAATGCAGAACCAAATTCTGGATACTGGTTACCACTAGATTGAGAAACAGAGAAATTGGAGTAGGATGAAATTCAGAGAGAGCCTAATCTTTCTTCCTTACTTACTATTAAAAGAATGAACTCGAAACTAACTGTGACAATGCCTAGCTTTGATCAAATTTATTAAAGGACACTCTATTTTTTAATCATACAATTTATATTTACGAGTTCATTTGATAATGCCATAATTGAAATTATTTAAAAGGGTAAAAAGAAAAGAAGAAAGACTTATGTAAAGAGTCAATAAAATATTGAATCAGTGAAGTAGATATTGAGATAATTACAAATAAGTCAACTATGATTCTTAGGCCAACACTTCAAATTCAATGAAGTGGAAGAAGGGATTTTAAGCTATGAGTGATACAGAGATGTTGACATTAGGGACTTAAAAGAATATGGAAAGGCTCAAAGCAATCACGATGAGTTTATAAGGGAATACAATGTTGAGTTAACAAACAGCCTGCAGAGTGGATGGTCAACTGCAAGAAATGGTATTAGGCATTTAAAACCACACAGTGAGCTCCAAAAAGTCACTACAGAGAACGTGCTAGAAAGTGATTGAAAGGAACAGACAAGAGCAGCTATAGACAAGATCAACCAAATCAGAATGACCTTCATTGACAGTATTTCGTGACTTCCCTTAACACTTTTTGGAAGCCTACTAGTTTAAACACAGGGAAAACATGAATTAGCCTGGCGCAAATTTTATGAATGAGAGACATAGGGGTGGTGGGTTCTAAAATTGTTAGAGAAGAAAAGTATCATAATAGGTGACTGTGGGTTTCCGAGTGAGTAGAGAGTTTAAAAATCCAGGGTCTTGGGAAGATTGGAGACCGAGACCCACAAATTAGATGAGCCAGGGTGTGAGGTTATAGGAAGAGCGGCATGCAAAATGAGTTTTATCAGATGTAAAGGAATAGGATAGATAGAGGCTAGCTGCATGATAATCTGAAAAGAAGAGCTTCCCACCTGGGATCTAACATGAACTTAATATAACTTTTGATGAAATAGCCCCTGAAAGCTTAGTAAGGTGAATGATACTGATCAGGCAGCAACAAAGTATAACAGGACATGACAGGAGTGCTAACCTGTAAAGGGCTGTCTGCACATTTCTTAAACATTTCTTAGCGCAGACTAAGATTTTATCCATTTCCTCCTACCCTCACTGTGGATTATTTTGACAATACATATCTTATAACCTATAGCAAAGCTTTTTCCAAGCAAGAGGGCAATAAAAAAAAAATTGTGTTCAGAATTTAAATCAAACCTTGTAGAATTGTACTGATTATCTTGAAGAGGCAGAAACTGGAGGAGAGTCAAGGTCTTGTAGTTGGTAGCCTAGGGTCCTTCTTTAGTGCTCCAGGCTGTACTCTAGAAATAAAGGAGCCACCCAGATCATGTCGCCACGGGGTTAAAAAGAGAGTTAGGGAGGCAGCTGGGAAGATATGGAACCTGCACTTCCCTGGGTTTTTACATTTTTAGGATGGCGCTAGAGATCCTGATACGATTGGTTTTCTATATGAACGTGTTTAAAATGAATACTTCTACACATGGCTAGCAAATGAAGGGACATTTCCTGCTGTTCCAAGAGGGCATGATGGGTGGGAATAACACCATTAACTGATGGTTTATTGCTTCGGGGAAATATTTGGACATCCTGTTTGCTTGATCAGCAGCTAAACCCCAGGTTGCTGCTTTGACCTTGGTTCACCCAGAAGATTATTTCTATAAACTTGAAAACCGAAACCAAGTAAGATCACATACACAAAAGAAGTCCAAGAGAAGAAAGTCAAATCTTTTGTTTATCTCCAGGGTGTGAACGCCTGCCAAAGACTATACTACTGTTCCCTCTCTGGAAACAAGGTGATTTGCATTTCTCCTGGGTTTTTGCTCCTGATTAACTATGTAAATAACTTTATTCAACAAAGCCTCCTTTACCCCCTCAATGTTGACCTTTTGAGCTCCTTACTGATGTTTGTGGAATTAAAAAAAAACCCGTTAAACATCAGAAGTTTAGACTACATAGAGGTCTAGCGGAAAATGTCATATCAAAGAATAGCAGTTTAAAATAAACAGAGTTTTATTAACAATTGTGTTTTTCAATGGCTGGTCATAATTATCTTCCTCCTTGATAAAGAACTATTTGGAGTCTAACTCCCTGAAGCTCACCGCAATTCACAGCACATAAATGTGAATGATAACAGCCATTAACAATACATCTCTTCAGATTCACGTGTTGCAGTTAGGCTAAGGCCCTAGAAATTGAAGAGGGCCCACTTCCATTAGTGTTGAGCTTTAAGTCTACAGAGCTCTTGAACATGTCTTTTTTGTTTGTCATGAACTTTTGCTCCACATAGGACTGTGAGTGACTTGGTGCAAGTATTATACTTTATAGACTCAGATGAAGAAAAGAAGGCTGAGAAATTTGGCTGCAGTCTTTCAAAGCTGGTCAGTACAGATCCAAGCCTTTAGATACCAGGTTTAGTGCTTTTCTTTATTAAATCAATGCAGTGATTCTGATCACCACCAGGAGTTTCTTTCTCTGTTCCTTACCTGGCTCAGCCAAAGCTCTATCTTCCATCCAACTACTGTACCATACTTGATGTAGAGAATTTTGTGGCCACTAGGACGGGTGTAGTGGCTCACTCCTATAATCCTAGCACTTGGGGACACTGAGAAAAATGGATTGCTTGAGCTCAGGAGTTCAAGACCAGCATGAGGAAGAACCAGATCCCACCTCTACTAAAAAATAGGAAAACTAGCCAGGCATTGTGGCAGGTGCCTATAATCCTAGCTCCCTGGGAGGCTGAGGCAAGAAGATTGCTTGAGCCAAAGAGTTTGAGGTTGCTGTGAGCTATGATGCCACTGTACTCTAGCCTGAGTGGCAGAATGAAACTCTGTCTCAAAAAAAAAAAAAGTAAATAGAAATAAAAATCTTACAGTCACAATGCCAATTGGAAATTTGCTACTTATTACAAAAGGACATTATAACTTTTAGGGATATTTGTGGAAAGCTCTAAAAGGGGAAGAATAACTTGTTTTAGAGTTTTATTTAGTCACTCAGTTCAATTCTCCCAAATTTATTTTAGGTATTCATTCATTTACTCAATTTTAAATTCATACTTAATTACTCGATTATAGGGAAAAAGCAAAAAATAGAATTTTATGAAGGCACTAGAAATGTAACATTGATTAACATCTGCCCAAAGTCTCCTTGGATGTCGAATAAAATCAAATAAGAAAAAAATAATAATAAAAAGAATGTAATAATGAAGAAAAAAACCCCAGCAGGATTCATGAATCAGAGTTGGCCCACCAAAAATGAAAGCAACAAAGAAGCAAAGGAAGCCCTGAGCTTTACCGTCCCCGGGTTTCTTTTACTGCAGTAAAGCTTGGCTAAAATAACACAAACCCCACTGCTTACTAATTTTTCAGACCAATATTTGGGTATAATTTGTGTGTTTTATAGGCCTGGAAAACCCACAAGAGGCCACAAATTGCTGACGTAACTGTCTTTGAATTTAACAAAGCCCATTACCGCGTCAGAGAGGAGGACGGGTGGACAGCGGAGGGGGGCAGGGTTTCTGGGCTCCCAGAGGGGTTTTTCACTGCAGCTACTGAAATAATAAACTCCCTTGATTTTTGGCACCAGCCAGAGTAGTTTTCACAGTTCGTTTCTAATCACAGATAATTCTTTTTTTATTATGTCATTTCAGATGCCGTTATTACACATACAGCAAATGTTGCTGTGTTACTGAAAACCGTAAACTAATATTGGCCCTAACAAAAGTGGAACTGTTTGTAGACTGGGTTTTAAGGTCAGGGTGCGTGTGTGCAGGCATGCGGCTGTGCGTGTGTGTTTCTATTTCAATCTACCCTTCCTTCATTTTCAGAGTAGACTTGTTCATGTCTGGAGTCTGAACTCAACCTTCTCTCCCCTCCTGTTCCAATTAACAGCAATAAAGAGCATCTTCATTATCTTAACAGCCAATTTTAGTATAAATTCTCTCGTAGGGAGAGTTCACCCAACTACATTTCATGTATCTCCCAGCAACAGAGATTAAGGCCCTGTAGTCTGGACAGGAAGTCAAAGAAAACATGTTGTTTCATCTTAAACAAGGCAACTCCTTTTGGTTGAGAAAAGAAAAGAAAAAAAGGTGAGACAAAGTGCACTTGGTGGTTTCTGAGGGGTTTTTACTCTGAGAAAACGTGCTTAGTATAGTGTTAAGGGACAAACATGGACCCCTAGACAAAAATATTTCCTCTGTTATTTTTCTTTCGGGTTGCTCAAATTAAGTTTTACATTTTAATTTTTGTCTGAAAATAATTTAAAGTCATAGAAAAGCTTTAAGAGAAAATTCATATCTACCTATATTATTTTATCAACCACATAATTTATCATGATCTACCTGTCAATCTAATTTTCTTTTATTTTACCATTTGAGAATGAGTTACAGAACGCTTTCCCCCTAAATTCTAAAGTGTTTATTTCCTGAGAACCTTCATGTTGTGATTATAGAGCAATGGTGGCTGAATCATGATTTAAAAAAAAAAATTGATACTGATATTTACAAAGCTCATTCGCATTTTATCACTTGTTCTAGTAAAATCCTTACAGAAATTTTTCCTATCTCTGGATCCAATCCACGGTTACACACTAGATTTAGTTTTTATTAGACAAAAACGTCTGACACATGCCCACGCCTGCCATTTAACACAGTCGTGATATTAAGTCATTGCTGTACAAATGTTCCCCAAATAACACCTTGGGGTCCTTCTGATGCCCATCTCTTTTTCCTTCTTGAATCTACAACAATGTGATAATAACAGCAAATAGAGAAAATCAACAGAAGATCTTGGGAAATTTCTGTGATTATGTTCTTTAAAAAAATGACCTTTGAAAGCGGATGCTTATGCACGAGAGATTTTAAATGAACAATGTAAAAGATTATGAACCTTTGCCTTCCAACTCATGGGGCAGCTGTAGGACCCATATGAAATAAAGACAGGTAGATACACTCTGCAAAAACTTGCCCAGGAGGACACTCAAAGCACAGAATACTGCCAGCGTAGCGCCTCTCCTGGCTGGGAGGTGAACCATGAGCTGGGGAAAGAATCCAACCTTAACTTGCAAACTTGAAGCCAAAAGAGAATGGTAAGACATTGAACAAAGGGAAGGGTGAAGTCTACAGCCAAACAAATGGTCTTAAAGAGCATCAAAGAAGGCAATAAAAACAAAGGTGTAAGAATGTACTGACATGGAGAGTCACCATGTATGTATCATGTATTTATTTTATTTTTGTAAATATCTGCTGTTGGATGTATGTAATTATCTTGTGGTGATAGAATTAGGAAACCGAAGTGAATTTGAGGGATTATGGCTCAAATTGAAGGCTCGTTTGCCTTCTTGAAGTTTTACAAAAAAATAATATGTTTCCTTTTAATGTTGAAAAATTATTGTATATAGGGACAGATAGACAAAGACATGGATATACCTTCAAATAAGAACAAAAATCACAGCTATAGTTGAGTGATGGAAGTTGCTTCTGAGACAGTGGCCCTGACTGGTAAAAGCTCAGAGGAACAGGTTAGTTCAGGTTGATTCCTGGTGAGATTCCCAGAAGGGCTGGGGTGTGTGGCCTCTGCAATGAGTTTGGAGGGACCCACCTGAGGTGCCAAAACATGTTGAATGGGGCTCAGACATGTAAAAAGTGACTTGTCTGCTATGATGGATAGAAGCCTAGTAATATGTAAATTAGGCCCTTCACAGGCCTTATAACCTCTTAGGATGCCCATATGTTGTTTGTCAAATTTTATGGTAGATTTGAGGAGTGGAGGGATGGTAAATGTGATGATCTAAAAGGGCTCACTAGTGATATTTGACAATATCAGAACTCTCACCTGAATCAGGCCTGGCACGGAGGCTCATGCCTGTAACCCTCGCATTCTGAGAGGCGGAGCCAAGAGGATTGCTTGACTCAGGAGTTCAACATGAGCCTGAGCAGGAGTGAAACCCTATCCCTACTAAACATAGAATAGTTAGCTGGGCATTCTGGCAGGCACCTATAATCCCAGCTTCTTGGGAGGCTGGGGCAGGAGGATCACTTGAACCCAGAGGTCTGAGGTTGTTGTGTGCTAAGTTGGTGCCATGACACTATAGGCTGGGTGACACAGTGACACTCAGTCTCAAAACACACACACACACACACACACACACATATATGAATAAGAAAAAACCTCACCTGAACCATCACACTCCCTACATATTCAACTACACGAGGATTCTTTTGGGGCTCCATTGGGACACTCCAATCAAGGATGTACGAATTGGGTTTGGCTCGCAGAGAATTTTTCTGTTTGCTGACTCAAATGTAAATATTATATGCTTCATCATTGATCAAATCACCATTTTTAGGACTACCTAATCACAAGGCTAAAAAATGAACAGGTCAAGGATTCTTTAAAATTTTATTTTTAATTTTTGTCCTCTTTTTTTTCTTAGCTAGAATCAGGAAAGCTGAGTCCTTAGCCACATTCCTGCCAGCACTGTCTGCCAAACTACAATGAAAGTGTGTCTGTTTCTCTGGATAATTTCTGGGCATTGGAAAGCAGACGTATGCACCTCAAATAATTTCTTTCTGAAATCCAGGTACTGCGAGGTGTTGGTGTCGTGGTGTTCTTGTTTCTACACTTGAATTTTAAGTTCTCAGTGGCAGATGAATGGTACAGTGGTGTGAGGAGCACGGCTGCAGAACTCTAGTAATAACAGCCTAGTTACACATCAAGGTGAGCGTTGAGGCCTGAATAAAACTCAGTAGTTTATAGAAAGGAACCAGTAATCTTGGGGGTGAGATCCCTGTGGTCTAGTTTCTCCCTGCTTTACACCAATCTCCTTGCAGGTGTAAAGGGAAAGAAAAGTGTTGTAAACAAAAGAAAGAGAGTACAGTGAAAGAAGATGTCTTAAATGCTACCGCCAGCATCCCCCAGACTTTGTGATCCATGAATATGGTCGTCTTTCTAAGCCATTCTCATCCGGCTTCCTGTTGGCTGACTGGGAAGGAGAGCCTGAGTTTTGGGATCACCCAGGAGACCCTGGCAGGACAGGCACAGAGACTGGGTGGGAGAGGCTGTGTGGAAGCCTGACACTTGGAGGATCTTACAGGAGAGTTGCCTGGAACCTGGAAATCAGGGATGTGTCATTTACAATTTTAAGATTCCAGCAATATAAAATCTCCCTTCTTTGTTATAGCTATTAGGTCTTGGATGTCTCCTGTATGACAGATAAACAATGCTTTTAACAACCCATGAAAAATAATATTATCCTTGCATTACATGGGAAGAGATTGATGCTCAAATTTAAGTGGCTAACAGAAAAAAGCTACATGCTTTGAAGCTACCTCTTTCTGACTTCAGTTCCTTTTTCTTTTTCCTAAATAGATGTACAGGTATTTTTATTCACCACTGATTACCTTCCATATTTGCTTGATCAAATGAATTTAATATTTCTAATCAATCAAATGATGTCTATGCACTTACCTAAATAAAAGAAGGCGATCTTTGACATCGCTGATTTTCTTTTAAAAATACCTTCTTACTTTTTACCACCAAGTCCTTAAATGTCCCACCTGTCCAGCACATCCCGTCCTTAGCACCATCTTCCTTTCTTAAGCAGATGGCCTCTCCAATTTCAGCTGCTTTCATTCCAAATCAATATATCTGCTTTTCCTGTCTCCTTCATATACACATACACATTTATGCTAATGCAACAATGAGATTATAGAATGCATTATAGCCTTTACTCACACACAAGATCTGATATAACTGAAGGTTTCCACGGAGATAAAAGTATGAATTCCTGGGCTGATTCTAATGTGGGAGTTTGAGCCCATGTGGCAGATTGTAGGCATATTATTGATGAGTTTATATTACATCATTGGCAGAATTGCAACTTTTCTCATCTCCACTGCTGCCATGTTTAACAGTTTCTATGAAGCACCCACACATACAATCTGTAGTTGAATCCATTCCACACAGAGGCAATAATACTTTTCCAGTCCCTTAACTAACTTTAAGGCAGTATATATGTGTCATTGATCAATCACAGACAACCAACTTTATTGTGCTTTAGTGCTTTCATCTGTAAATGAGAGATCTGGTCCCACAGATCCTTTCCCAGTACATAATTTTGTGAAAATAATATTTCCATAATAATTACAATCTGTATATTTTCAATGAATTTCCAGTTAGCTCATCAAAGTATTTTGTAAGAGGCTGCCTGATACTGCTGGGAGGCCTGTGAGCACTTCCCCCAAACTATTTTCTATTCTTTCTGTATCAGGAAATAACATTCTGCAAAGTATAAAAGGAACATGAGCTTCCAAAAGGGGCTGAGATTGTAGAGTCTCAAAGCTCAGATAGATCTGAACTTAGCCAAATATGTTGTCCTTTCTCTGCTCTGCTAGGTTGCCAGCTGGTAGAGTTAGTTCAGTTTTACTGTTGAAACTTTCCTTTTGGGCTAATAAATATTTCTAAAATATTGTATTGCTTTAGAGCTCATGCTATGGCAATGTAAATCAATTCCCACCTCTATTATAGACGTATGTGATTTTTACCCTTACAAAAATTCCATTGAGATATTACAGGCCTTATATTGGCTAATAATAGACTATGGTGGTGGTCTGCTGGAAATTACTATGGGTGGGATTTAGGAGAGAGAAATAGTCATCACTTAGGTTGAATTCATAGAAAAGATGGAAGTTGTTCGTTTTTTTCTAGCTGGGGATGGATGAACTTCACATATTCTGGGGAGCTGTAGGTCAAGTTAACAGTTCTTCATGTTTGTTTTTTTTTTCTGGTGGATAACTGTCTTAAGACAGCATCTCTTGGGAAAGGGAAAGTCTGGGAAGTAAAAAGACCAGAAGCTTATCCTCAGAAGGTCAGAAGTTGTTGGGACAAAGCTGAGTAATTGAGAAACTATGGACTTCAACGTCTATGATAATTAAGAATTTACTGCTCCTGCCTGCAAGCTGCATGCCCCAATAAGCAGTAAAATAATGTGTCTGTCTGCCATAATCATTTTATAAATATTAATGCAGCTTTGAGAAATTGGGACCTAATTTTAAGTGTTGCATTATATTTGTAAGTGCATATTTTAATTATGGCCATAAAACATTGATTAGCCAAAATTTGCTGCTGTTTTGTGAGTTGGGAGCCAGACGTGTTTGTAATAAGGAGCAGTGTCTGAGGTATGCTATTTTAAGGCATGGAAATGAGCTGAGAGTCGGTCAACTGAAAGACCATTTGAATGTTTAGGAGAGTGTATATTGTCAGAATTAAATATTGCTTGTGCATGCAACTCAGGTGTACTGGGTCTCCAACTCTGGCCTGCTTTCAGGGTAGCATTACCATCATTATGGGAGGTAAGAATGTTTCCTCTAGGAAGAAATTTGAAATGGTCAAATTGCAAATGAAATTGCTATGTTACTTGAAACGTGCAATGGGATGAATTGAGTCCCCCTAAAATGTATATGATGAAGCTTTAACTTTCATGAGATTGTACTAGGAGACAGGACTTTTGGATGATAATTAAGAAATGAAGTCATCAGATCAGGGCTCTACCCCATAGGTTTTGTGGCCTTATAAGAAGAAGAAAAAAAAATCTCTCTCTCTCTCTTTCTCTCTTCATTATGAGGACACAGTGAGAAGGCAGCTTGTCTTATCTCCAGGAGAGAGCCCTCACGAGTCAGCAACCCTGCTCACAACTTGATTTGGAGCTTTCCAGCCTCCAGAACTATGAGACAATAAAAGGCTGCTGTTTAAGGCACCCAATCTCTAGTATTTTGTTGTTTCAGCCCAAGTAGACTAAAACAAAGGGGCTTGCTGGGATCAGGGCAAAAGCTAATTGGAGACAAGGAGAAGCTCTCTAATTGCAGCAGGTGTCATGCTGAGAACGAGCCAGAATATAACAGTGATGGCTAAGAGGGACAGGAAAGAGGGACAAGTTAAACCAGAGTTTGATAGATTCTGCAGATGCAGGAAGTAGAGGGAGAAGAGCTGAGAGAAGAGGACGCAGACCTCCTTGTAAGACCCAGGACGGATCCAAAGGTGCAGAGATGGTAGAATCTCCACCTAAAGCATTAAAGGCCAAGCTTGATGAACTATAACCCACGGGTCTTTTCTTTTCATTTCTGCGTAGTGTTATTCTTTCCATGAATGTGAATAACCTTAGGCCATAGAAATTCAATGTATACAGAGTTTAGTGGGTATCAGAAGACTGACTCCGACAGACAGCCACAGAGATGCTGGTGTGACGAACAACTTCATGTCCCCAAAGTTGAGGACTGGCTAAAGAGATGATTGTACAGAGGCACACGATCTTAGGAATCAGATTGCAAGGTTCACATTGATATTTGTTACGTAATAAAATACGACCTAAGAAATATCCATATGATATGAGGGTGTCAGGTATAATCAAAACATTTTTATTTTTTATTTTATTATTTTTTTGAGACAGAGTCTCACTTTGTCATCCCCAGTGGGGTGCCCTCTTGTCACAGCTCACAGCAAGTTCAAACTCTTAGGCGTAAGAGATTGTCTTGCCTCAGCCTTCCAAGTAGCTGGGACTACAAGTGCCCTCCGTAATGTCCGGCTATATTTTTGTTGTTGTTGTCGTTGTTTAGCAGGTCTGGGACTGAGTTCGACCCAACAGCCCGAGGGGATGTGTCCAACTCCCTACCCACTGAGCTATGGGCACCAAGCCTATAATCTAAAAAAATTTAAAGGAACACACATACATGTAAACAAACCCAAAGGATGAAGACACTCCTAATGGCAAAAAAAAAGTTATTCTATCAATGTCTTTATATAGTGATCAAGAAAATGCCATGAAGGTTATCTGTAACTGTATGATCAAAATATTTCTGAATGTATATGAATTGTGCCCTATGATTGCACCAATGTACATAATTATGATTCAATAAAATTGTTAAAAAAAAAGTTATTCTAATTTGTTTTTTACCATGTATTTTTTTAAATTAAATCATAGCTGTGTATAATTACACAATCATGTGTACAATGTGTTGGTTCCTTATACAGTCTGAAATATTTTCTCTGAACTGGGTTAACTTAGCCTTCATGGCATTTTCTTAGTTATTGTGTTCAAACCCTTATACTCTACATTTAGTAAACTTTACCTGTACCCTTCTAAGATGCACCCTAAATATGGACCCACCCATTCCCCTTCCTCTACTTTTCTTCCCACTCCCTTCCCCTACCTTGCCCCCTTCCCCATAGTCTTGTACTGAGATTGGGTTATAGTTATAACTTAGTTTCATATTAGGGCTGAGTACATTGGGTACTTTTTCTTCCATTCTTGGGATATTTTGCTAAGAATATTTTCCAACTCCATGCAAGTAAACATGAAAGGGGAAAAGTCTCCATCTTTCTTTACTGCTGCATAATATTCCATGATGTACAAATACCACAATTTATTAATCCATTCATGAGTCGATGGGCACTTGGGTTTTTTCCATGACTTAGCAATTATGAATTGGGCTGCAATTTATGCGGGTGACTTTTATTACATTTTATCTAGAAATATATCTTACTTTGAAATGAGAATAAAAATAGCTCTATTATTTAAAAAGGACAAAATATTTATCAGAGTAAAGAGTCAGTTGGTTGACGGGTTGCCACAGAAGACATGGTTAGTCTTGCTTCTGCTGTTTCTCTAGATTTTTTGGATGCTTTTGAGTTATTGCGATGGAGGGTAAGGCTAAGCAGAATGTGTTCTATACTACTCCCAAACCCCTCTTCCCACACAAAATTGGCTAGTGTCGCCAATTTTATTAGTTCATGGCTCCACAAGTCACAGCACTCAATTTTTTTTTTTTAATCCATGTTCAAACAGTGGACAGGGTAAAAAACAGGACATTGCAACAACAGCCATGTAACCCCATGTGCAGCCACAGAAAACAACCATATTTCTCACAGACCTAGTGATTTCAGGGCGAGAGTTAGGGTCTCAATTTCAGGAAGGTCTCTGAGCACTTATAACATCTTTAAGATATGAAAGGCGTAGCTGGTATTTCACCGAAGAGCTGGTATTATTTTTGTGAGAAGTAAGACTTGTGATGTAGAAAAGAAATGGAAATTTATGTTAGTAGCTGTTGGGAGCTGGGTAGAGAGAGGGGCAGAGTGTCTCATAATCTGAAAAAAACTGGCAATGTGTTAAAAATGAATATGCTAGTTATATCCATCAAAAATAGCAAAAATATCCATCACAAAAGAAATCTGGCCCATTCTCTCTGTTGGGAAGATCCTGTAGACCAATGTCAGTGAATACAATGTATTCGTTTTGGTCTTTGTGTTCATGTATTTTAATTCCACTTTTATAACTGCATTAATGTAAGAATCAATAAAGAAATATAAAAATTAAAAAATAGCAAAAATAGCAATGATTTAATTAAAAATCCTTAAATAAATACTACTGTCTGCAATTAGCAAATGTGTAGAAAGCAGTTTTTGTCCTCTCAATTCGCTCCTAGTCGTCTGTCTAGCATAACCTTAGCTCATTTTGAAAGTGGTTCTGATGCATTATTTGTGACAAGATGACAGTTCTCTGCCAATAGCTAGACATGCCGCGTTCACGTGTCACATAAGCTGACATTGTCACCAAACTGGGAGCACCGTGTCTCATGAGACTTTGTAAAGCTGGAAATAATGACAGCTGTCAACTCCCACGGAGATGAGAAATTTACCTTTCTATGATACAAATCTGAAAAGTTGCTGTTTTGTTGGTTTGTGGTTAAGAGTCATGCGGATTAGAGTTTAGGAAACAGAAGGGTAGCCTCCTCCGCTCCCGGGACACACTGCGATCTAGTCCTTACTCCCTCATGTTGGATCTAATGTGGGAGGCGTGGAATTAAACCTGAGGAAATCCCAGGTGTCCCTGAGGAAGCTAAGGGTGCTGAGTCAGAAACCAAAGAGAGGTGGAGTGAAATCCCCATTTCAGTCGTTGGGAGACTCATTCTTCTTTAGTTTTAATTTGGTTCAAGTAAAACAGGAATAGGCTCAGCGC
Organism: Arctocebus calabarensis; assembly: GCA_963573935.1. NCBI lineage: Eukaryota > Metazoa > Chordata > Mammalia > Primates > Lorisidae > Arctocebus > Arctocebus calabarensis. The sequence goes on along the minus strand of CAUYON010083948.1, from coordinate 1,373 downwards.
TCGAGTAACTTGAATCAATCTGAACTGAATGTTAAGGGTCATGATAAGGTAAAGTAAACAAAGAGAATAAACATGTCTCACTGATGGCCTGTGATATTAAGAGATCAAAGTGGTTTTACTCTTCTCTTCAAAAGTTTCCTGTAATATATGATTACGGCAGTTAAAGAATAGACTTAAAAAAGAAAAACTCCAATAGACAAAGATTTATCAGAGATGGGCATCATTCAAGGTACCTGGGTTTAGCCACCAAATTCTCTGGTGTTTTCAAAACTATCCTTAGAGAACTTTTTTTCTGGGACTGAAGACACTTACCTAGTGTCTCACGAGAATCCAAAGACTCACCCTTCAGCTGAGTACCTTGAAATCTATTCCTTTCGATGGCTGGTGATTCCAGGTTGCCCTTCTTGTGCTCAGGAACTGAATTTTAGTGATGAGGCCATCCACCAGGTTCCAGGTTTCTTTTCAAAGTGCACAGGAAACTGAAAAGCAGATTCGAATCTCATAAATCTATAATTTGTATATGTATCACTTATGAAAATGTGGAGACACGTTAAAATGGTAATTTAAAATTGATGCCTTGCCTGAAATTTAGTGTTTGTGACATTTGATACTGAGGTCGGATAACCAGGTAAGGGCCTGAATGAAATGGGCTCCACTCACCACCTGGAGCAAAGGTATTTACAAAGTTCTGTCTTGGATTTGTGATCTTGTAAGTAAGACCGTAAACCAGAAATCATTAGTGAGTAGATGGAGAACATATCTGAAATAGTCCATAGCACTGGGAGATCCAGAAACACAGAAACCACTGCATGCTCTTCACCAGGGACAAGAGTTGGCTGGTTGTTCACATGTTTGGAAAGACCTGGGGTGATAATGGTGATTCTGCTATTGCCTTCTACCCTAGGCCAAGCTACAAATGTTGAAAATCCCCAGCTCCCATAACACCCTGGTCTTGTTCTTCTCAAGGAATAGCAAAGAGGGTGGATTTGCATTAGGCTCTTTCTACCAGAATTTCCAGTTGAAAATTTCTATCAACTTAACACAGACCCTTAGAGATGAGTCATTCTGAGAACATGTTTGCTGAAGATCTACCTTGAACATTCTCTTCATTCTGTTTTTTCTTTAAAAAAGCACCTATTTCTTTGAGTGAAGGTCTAGGCTAGGACATCTCCAGAACAATAAGGGTGCCATTTGAGAACAGATTTAGCAAAAATTAAAATTAATTCAATTTTTTTTTTATAATTTTATTGAATCATAATTCTGTACATTGGTGCAATCATAGGGCACGATTCATATACATTCAGAAATGTTTTGATCATACTGTTACAGTTAGCCTTCATGGCATTTTCTTGATCACCATATAAAGACATTGA
>CAUYON010083947.1:0-34559 GCA_963573935.1 Arctocebus calabarensis | reverse complement strand
TATATAGTGATCAAGAAAATGCCATGAAGGCTATCTGTAACAGTACGATCAAAACATTTCTGAATGTATATGAATCGTGCCCTATGATTGCACCAATGTACAGAATTATGATTCAATAAAATTATAAAAAAAAAAAAACAGATCACACTATTGCCACATGTAACAATCTGAATGGACCTCAAGTACATTGCGCTGAGTGAAAAAGCCCATCTCAAAAGGTTATACCCTGTACGATTCCTTCTATGTAACATTCGCAAAATGACCAGCTATAGAGATGGAGAGCAGATTGGTGTCTGCAGGGGACAGAGAAGGGCTGGTTTGTGAACATAAAGTGAAAAGGAGTTGCTGAGTTGTTCCTTTGTGGTTAGGAAACAGTTCTGTATCTAGAATATGGTGGTGGTTACATGAATCTATACATGGAATTAATTGCACACAAGTACATGTGTGTATGTGAGTACATACACACACATATGCAAATAAGTGCATGTAGCAAATGGTGAAAACTGAGTAAGGGGTATAGTCTAACAGTACCTTATCAATGTCATCTTCCTGGCTTTGGTGTTATTCTACAGTTATTTAAGGTGACACCATTAGGAGAAGCTTGGTAAGAGGTATGTAGGACTCTACGCATTATTTTTGCGACTTCTTATATGTCTATAATTATTTCAAAATAAAAAGTTAGAAATGCACAAATAACTCTTTTGCTTATGAAACTCCATCATGAGAATAAACCATTGGGGTTTTAAATGACACGGTGTTGATTTCTGGAGATTTATCTTGTTCTTTTATTTAGAACCTATTTCCCTGTTTCTTCCTTTTTCTTGTCTCTGTGTTGGTTTCTGAGCATCAGATAACAACTGCCTCTCTTGGTCTGGCACCTGTGCTCAGTGGTTAGGGAGCCAGCCACACACACAGAGTTGGCAGGTTTCAACCCAGCCTGAGCCTGCTAAACAACAATGACAACTACAATAAAAAAATAGCCAGGCATTGTGGCCGGTGCCCATAGCCCCCGCTACTTGAGAGGCTGAGGCAAGAGAATCGCTTAAGCCCAAGAGTTTGAGGTTGCTGTGAGGTTGATGTGCTGAGGGCAACATAGTGAGACTCTGTCTCAAGAAAACAAACAAACAAGAAAACCTGCTGCTCCTTGTCTTGTCGAACTGTTTTCATGTAGAAGGATCTCACTAATCCATCCGGCCAGAATTCTAAGGTGCCTCTCAAATCTTTGTGTTTGTTCAAATTGCTGTCCCTGATTCTACTGGCCCCAAGAGATTAGGATGTGCCAAGCCTTGTTAATACCCTATGATTACAGATAAGATATAAGTCACATCCTCTAGCTGCAGCTGGAAAAGCTGGTGTGTTAGATGTGCGTTTTAGTTCTTTCTGTTCTCAGGGTGAAGCTCAGAGCAGGTGCTTCTCTCCCACTCTCTGCCCTACTCTGGGGAGAGGATCAGTAGCATGCACACACTGTTGTTCAGACTGCACCGTCTGATCCTGGGGCAGCTCCTTGAGGTGCGCCTGTTGTATGTGCACCTATTTCTTTTCTGGGGACTAGGAAGATTCTGCAGTGTAGAGCCCCATCAGCTGGAGACGATCCACAGATCAGGAGAAGATACTCACATGTCATACATCTAATAAGGAACTACGATGAATGAATCTAGAGGACATTATGCTAAGTGAAATAAGCCAGGCACAGAAAGAGAAAGACTGTACAATCTCACTTCTAGGTAGAATCTAAAGATCTCAAACTTACAGAAGTAGGGAGTAGAAGTGTGGGTACTGGAGAGGGGGTGGACAGGGAGATGTTGGGAACAGGGTATAAAGCTTCAGTATAACAGAAAGAGGTTCAGGAGACATATTGTGCAACATGGCGATAGTTAATTTCCAAATTGCTATAAAAGGTAGAATTTAATGATTCTTAACTCAAAAAGATAAGTATGTGAGGTGCTGAATATGTTGATTAGCCCGATTCATTCATTCCATAATGAATAAAACACATTGCACCCCATGCCTAAATATAATTATTATTTACCATTTAAAAATAAAATTAAAAATTAAATAAGCTCCATGGTGCACTTAAGTAATATATTAGGACTTACTTAAGATATGGAAATGCCAATAGTACATGATGAGTTGCATTTGCCTTGATTTCCCACACGCACGTCGTGTTGTCACGCATCTCATTCTGTGGGGGGTTCCTGATCGCTCCAGATGAGTTACTAATAATGCCGCCACACGGAGATTTTTCTAAATGCAGAAATGTATTTTAGAATTTCAGTTTGTCTTTGTTCAGTTTATTCATTTTGTAATTCATAACTTTTTTTCTTATGTTTTCATTTCCATAAAAGGTTTCATTGGTCATTACTTCATGGGCTTAGGACATAACCAGAGGTACAGACTGGCCTAAAAAGTCCTGCAAACTTAGAAAATTAGGGGATTAACACATCTGACCTCTAAAACATCTCGCAACCCTTTTGAGAACTCTATAGGAGTTGGCTGGGAAAGAGCTCTTCTCCAACTCCTATCCGCCAGAACCTGGCCTGGTGGTCACTTCCTAGTTGTGGGCTCTAGGCTTAGCTGCAATTTTTGTCCCATCACTTACAATAGTAATGAATAAAATATGGCTTCAATTTTCCCAGTTAAGGCAGAGCCAATGGGGAGCCTTTGTGTCTGTGAAGATGGTGGGGTTCATCCACCATCAATTGTAATTTATTTAAAGTAGATTCTTAAAAACCTACTATTAAGTAGAAAGATGTTCCCGAGTCACTAAGCCTCTAATACTGATAATGTCCATTTCTTTCTTCACCTGCTTGTCTGTCTATCCACATGTCCAACATTCAGTGCAAAATTAAAGATAATGCCAGTAGCAGTGCCAACAGCTGGATTTCCTCTATCAGATTATCTGGCTGTGTAAGAACTAGCCCTGGTCATCTAGCTGTATCTAGAAGCACCAGCCAGGCTCTCCTACTGTCAGTATTATTTGAGCCCTTTATCCCCAGGTAGCTCTAAGAAAAGTCCAGTGGAGGTTCTGGAAGGCACAGACAAGAACAGAGAAAAAAAAAAGGCAGATGAAAAAGGAAGGACACAGAAGGACAGAGGTTGTCAGAGAAGGGGAAAGGGTGGAGAAGAAAAATGTGCTCATCCTGGTGGAAGGTCTCTAAAATCATGGCCTTGGGTACCACCCTGGCAACATTGCTGTATTAGGGCTGTGTGTCTGCTGTTCGTTGTGGTGTCTGCACTGGGAGACCTAAAAGGCTGCCATCACCTGATTACCTGGACTTCCTTCTTTGGTTAAGTAGAAATGGATCTGGAACATAGGCTCACTGGCCTTCATTACTGGGCTCTTCCCCCAGAATACAGGTTCAGAGGGGTGACCTAGACAGGCCATAGTGCTTTGGCTCAAATTTCTTTGAAGAATCACTTCAGGGCTTTAGCTAGAAGATGATGATCAGGGCAGGCAAGGACAGAAAATTCTCACCTGCAGCCACTGTCGCCGGCAGGGCATTCAACGGATGACCTGTCAAACACACAAAGGACATGTGGGCCATCAGCCAGTGCTGAGGCTCATGCCTCTGTCTGCACATGAGAATCTTGAGAATCTTGCAACAAATTCGTCGTCTGGACCCCTCCTGGGGCCACTGAGTCAGGGTCCCTGGGCGAGAGGCCTGAGCACAGAGGGGATATTAACATGTGGGAGGGGAGATGTTGCACCAATCTCGATCCTTCCCAGCCTCTGACACATTATTCTTGTCATGCATGCAAATGAAATCATTTTAAATTTGGAGTCTAGGAAAAATAAAGACATGAAATTCTGGCTCGTGGAGCCTCTTCCCAAGTGACCCCAAGGGTTGGTCTTATGAGGCTGTGATGTAAGCACAGAAGCACCAGCTCACTAATTCTTTGAAGTGGTGCCACTCAGAGATGATGAGTTCAAACTAAAGATGACGGGGATCCTCCTTCATGCTCTCAACATCCCTCCTGCTGGTGACACTCATCTCAGCACCTCCCACTGAAGACTCTCTCCCTGGACCAATTCATTCTCACCTGCTGAAGTTGACAAGCCAGGAGGGGACGTGAATGAAGCCATACCAGACCTAGTCAAATCAGCTGTATAACTTGTTCTCTGAGACAGCTGGCTAAGAGCACGGTATCAAGGGACGTGGGGTCTGATGAGGGAGAGAGGACACTGGCATAAAACTCTGGATGCTAGGATTCCGGGGGATGTGGGGAAGCTCAGTGCGGCCAGGGCTGCACCAGGAACAAGGAAGGTAGATGTGGAACTGGCTCACCTTGACTTGGCCCTGACCTAGCAAACCGGCCATTCACCACAGGGCAGGACATGCCCTTAACTGTCATAGCTTAGCCACCTCCTGCCCATCCAGTTCCCTTCGCCATCCCCTGTGCCACCCTCAGAACTGATGAAAGTGCTGTACAGAAGTCCGAGAAAACGAGAATCTGTATCCTGCATGTAAAGTGCACAGTGGGGTTGGTTGGAGGAGAGGTAGAGAGTGAGGCCAGACTAGGTGATTTCTATGGCACCATCCGCCTCTCCCATGGGACAGTCACGTGATTCCACATCTCCCAGTCACTCTGCTGGCTTGGAGGACATCAAGGTCCAGCAGACTTCTTCCCCCAGAATTTGATAAGCCGCACGTATAGACCTTGGCTCTCCTACCTGGTGGAGGGACAATCGAATACTCAGCATCTGTAAGTGGGAGAGGTGAGAACACCCGCTGTGAGAAAATGAAGCGCAGCTCATTTTCACAGTATGTTACCTGCTGCTTGACAGGTGTTCTCCTGGAAGGTGCGGAAGCCAGGCTGGGCCTGGGTGGGGAGCAGGGTTTACCTGAGCAGATCACACTGGCGTCTTCCCCATGACCACAGTTATGGGAAAACCAGCCGATGTGGGAGCACTCCTCCAGGTGCCGCTCGTCTCCCCTGCAGTGTACGTTGTCAAGAAGAATCTTTCCAGAACCTTCTCCAAAATGGGCTTCGCCCAGGGCTGAAATGGCCCAGCCGCACCCCAGCTGTCTGCAGACTATGTTTGCTGCCGGAAGGTCCCAGAGGTCATCACATACGGTCCCCCAGACTCCTTGGTAGAAAAGTTCCACGCGGCCAGCACAGCTCCCGTGGTTGCCTACCAGGCGCACAGGGGCCCAGCCTCCTGGGGAAGGACAGAGCGGTCAGGAGGTGACAGTTGTGCCCTCTGCTGCCAGTGACTGGCTGGGTTGTCTACCTAACCTTGCTGTCTGTCTTTATCTTATATGACTTTGCTACAGAAATCCTAAGCTGCCACGAGGGACCCCGTGCTGTTCCCTAGAACAGCTGCTTAGGCTGCTCTAAGAGGCCTATGATGCCTTCCTTTATCCACACTCTATTTTAAGATCGCTTTCCTGTGCTAGATTGTTAGGAAAACGGCCTTGGTTCTTTTCTACCCTGTGCTTAGAGTGACACTGCAGCCCCTCTCATCAAGGCACTGAGCTGATTCTTGCACTCCTCAATTTGGGGCTGGCAGCCTTGGACTTGCTCTGATTATGGCAGAAGTCAGGTGCACCCACTCAGCCCTGAGGTTGTGGGATGGTCTTCCCCTGGGGGAACTCTGAGAGCATCACGTGAACAAGCCTGAGCTTGTCTGATGGCTAATGAAAGACATGTGGTCTTACCACCTCCATCACCTTGGGCGACAGCTCTAGAATTGCCTGATGTGTAAGGAAGACCATCCTAGGGGCGGTAGTCTGTAACTGACCTGCTAGCTAACCACGGATGTGTGAGCAAACCCAGCCACGGTCAGCTGAGCCCAATCCAGAGTGGCAGAGCTGCCCAGCTGACCCATGGCTATGCGTACAATTACAAATGGTAGTTATTTTAAGCCACTATGTTTTAGGAGTGCTTTTATTTACTTATTTATTTATTTATAATTTCAGATTAATATTATTAGGTGTAGTTTTACGTGGTGACAGATAATTTATATGCTTACTCTTTATTCACATCCCCTTTTTATATGTCCCACCCATAGCTGGGAAGAAGCCACGGAGTCAAAGTCACGTTCTTGGTAATGGAGACTGCCTGGTCAGATTGAGAGGACTGGTGTCTATATCTAACTGCAGAAGAAGCATTCTGCCCATTGGTTTCTGCTACATTCTCTCTGCCAGACATGTCCTTTTTGAAACTGGGAAGATAGCTAGAAGACTCAGTCTGACACCTGCATTTGGGGCAGCCATGGAAGATCCCATGTAGGTGGGTAAGTGCATAGAGACACTGTCCACAATAATTATCACCCTCCCTGCCATGGTGAGTGAGTGATCACGTATTAGTTCACAGACAGCTGGTTGTTTAAAAGAGCCTGGCATCTCCTCACCCCTCTTGACCATGTGACACACCTGCTCCCTCCTCACTGGCCTTGACTGGAAGCTGCCTGAAGCCCTCACCAGAAGCAGATGCTGGCACCATGTGTCTCACACAGCCTGCAGAGCCATGGCGCAAATCCCTTTTTTATAAATTACCCAGCCTTAGGTATTTCCTTTATAGCAATGCAAACCAGATTAACACAGGCAGCGCTATTCCTTTTTAATTTTATTCCCTCAGCTGGGTTCGCTAAGATTTTCCTTTACCCCAGCCATAGACTTCCTTCAATTAGTCTTGCTCTAGTAGGCATTTGTACTATGGAACCAAATCCTCACCTTTCAATAAATGCCTCCCATTTCCCTTCCTTCCTTCATACCATTCACATGGCCTAAAATAAGTGGTCTCTAACTGCTGCCTACTGAAATCTCTCCATCCTTCCAACTCTTGTCCAAGCACCTCCATTCCATGAGGCTCTGTGGATCACCTGGACTAGGACTGATTCTTTCCCCTTGCCCTTTGCAGTGGTGCTCCTGGGCCAGGGCCAAGCATATCTCATCTCCCAGGAGACTGACTGTGCGGCCCTAATGGTAATAGTCATTGCTCACACGCTGTCATGAGGCTAGAGAAAGCGACAGCTCTCGGAGAGGGTGCTCCTTGGGGTCTTGTTCTTGATAGGTATTAGGGGAGCTGCATAGCAGGATCAGGGTCTCACCAGCAAGGGGTGAGCTGGATGTGTGACGAGAATATGACAGTGGGTGTGGTCCCATCCACCTGAGTGGCAAACACACAGGCCCTGGTCTGGCGTGCAGGGTAGGGCCTCTCTTGTATGACACTGGCTACTGTCTCCCCACATTATGGCCTTCTTTTTCTGTTTTTGTTTTGATTTGTTTAAGTATGTATATATTCATGGGGTACAAGTGTAATTTCGCTGTAGTGACATATCACATTGTGGTGAGGTAGGGTGTTACAGCTTTCTAGGTCTCCCTACTAAATAACAAGCTCCCTGAGAATTATGACTGTGTCCAGGTCATTGATGTATTCACAAAAGGACCTGATTCGGTGCTCAGCACATAGTAGGATTTCAAGATAAAAGTTATTAGGCTAGTGAGGAAAAGAAAGACTAAAGTTTTAATTCAGGCAAATGAAACTCACAGAAACAATGATGGTGGCCTTGGTGAGTGCCATGCTCCCAAGGCCACGGCGTATGGCTGAGAGCTTTAGCACTACTGGGGACTCTCTCCTACCAGGGATGCACTTGTACCCAAGGAAGTGACAGTGATTCCTCAATCTATTGGCAATTGGTAGGTCCAATATTTTACTCCTGCTTTATTTGGCCTCAGACTGAACCTAATTTGTAAAATCCAACACCCAACTCAAGGCTGAATATCCCAAAATATTTCTGTCCTTAATCTCAGCAAAACATCATACTAGAGGGCCTCGTCCACCTCACTCTTCACTGACTTTGTAAGGCTGTTGTCCTGCCCTAGGTTCTAATCAGGAAAGTACTGTCTCCTCCCATCAGGGAGTTTAACTACTGATTGCTACTCTGCCGCACAATCCCATTGTCCCCTCACACAGCATTTTGTGGCTGAGACTGGTCTCCTGGCATGCTGCCCCCTTCTGGACTGGATGGAGACCCCTTTCTGGGTACCCATGGTTCACACACTCCCCCATCACTGCCTTCCCCACTCTCTGTTGTAATGTCCCAATGGACTTAGCCCACACGAAGGTTCACTTTGTTCACTGCTCTACATAGGCCCAATGATGCATGTTCATTCACTCATTCATTGTTGAATAAATGCAGTTGTTCAGAAGACAATACAAAAAGAAATAGTCCTACCTGGTGGTGCAGAAGGAGGTTGGTGTTGAGCCACTGATACCACCAATGAGGTGGGAAGGAGGTTCTCGTGGGCTAGTGAAGAAAGAAGGAAAGGAGGAAGGACTGCCATCAGCGGATGGTCACATTAGGAGAAGATGCACAGTTGCTTCAAGGGAGCACACACCTCCTCCCAGGATTCAGCAGGAATAATGGTGACACTGCATCCTAAGGTCAGTGATCTCATATCCCCAAGGCCTCCATTTAGGGTGTAATATGGCATTGTAACCTGTTGACAAACTAACACACACCACATGACCCTCATGAAAGTAGAGCCTGTGGGCAGTTGGCACAAGTGTCCTGCTATCTGAGAGGCCATCACTGGCCATCACTGGCCGTCATCTCTCTCTTTGCTGCCCCTTCCCTCACATATGCTACTGTCATGACATTAGCTAGGATTGACTCTGAAACAGTGTGAGGAGTCCCTGCAAGGTGTGGGAACTGATCTATATCTTGACTGTGGTCACAACATTGTACACGATTACCCAAATTCACCAAACTGGACCTGAAAATAGGTTAATTTTATGGTCCATATTATAAATCAGAACTTAATAAGTAATTAGATGTAATGATGCATGAATAGAAGAATGATAGATGATTTATAAATTCATCATAGAATCTATGTGGGAGTTCCTTGTTATATTCTTCAAACTTTGCTGTGTATTTGAAAATTTTCATAATAAAATATGGGAAGAGGGAAGTGCTTCAATTTATACTGTAAGTCCCATATCTCTGTTTTCCAGTGACAATCTCTTGCTCTCCACAGTGGCACATGCATTATTCAGCCAGCCCATGTGGTTGCTTATTCTCTGATTGTTAGACAGAATATCAGAGGCATGGAATCTTGGGGAGCATGGGGCTCACAGAGCCTGTTCTAATGATTGGAGGCTGAGGGCCAAGGTAATGCACCTGGCAAGAGGCCCACAGGCGTCAGATTCCTGCAGCCCTGGGCCCTCCCTTCCACCACACCACATGCCATTTGCCACGTGAGTGCCTGCCAGGTGCTGGTCACTTTTATGTATTGTCATATTCATGTCCTTATTCAATGTTCTAGTTATTCCTACTTTAATGAGGAGAAAAATGGGATTGAGAAATGACAGAACTTGCCGGGGTTATATAACTAAGGATGATCATAGGGCACATCTGTCTCTCCTGTTAGGGAATAAACTCCATAAAAGAAAAAATCAAGGGGATTTTGATGGCTGCTATGTCCCCAGTGCTTGGCACAGAGTTTGGCATGTGGTCAATATCCATTGAATAAATGAAGGAGTGAATGAATGAATCTTGAAATCAAACAAAGATCTGGCTCTAAACCTCATGATCTTTCCCATTTCATGCTAAGTCTGTGCCACTGAGTGTCGCACCCAGTCCTACCTGTAGGCAGTGCAGCTGTGGAGTTAGCACTGATCAACATGAAGAGAGATTATATTTGTTATCTGGTCTGGATTGGTGAGTGTTTATAGGGCACTTCCTACATTTGAAGTGCTAGGGGAAGCAGAAAGGGGAAAGAGGCAGAGACTCTTTGAGGGTCTGAGTACTTCCTGAGGATCTGAGACAGATCTGGCAACACATGCTGAGTGTCCCAGGAGTTCAGATCATCCCCAGAACCCCTGGGCATTGGGAAGACCCTATGTCCTACGGAGGAGGTATGGCTTAGGATGGACCAGGTGTAACCTAGACAGCTTGCCATTTACAGAGACTAGCACTCCACCATGAGCAGTTCAGGATCACGAAAGACTAGGTAGAGAGTGCAGTGGGGCAGAGGGTCAACCAGAGGGACAGGTAACTTTGGGAAGGTCAGTTGGGTTAGAATGCAGAGGGTCCTAAACACCAGCTGATGAATTTGCCTTTCATCTGCAGGCCACAAACTGATAGCTTCCCTGGACCATGTGCCTGCTGTCCCCCTTATCTCCCTGAGCTGGCTCCAGTAGGCCCTCAGCTATTATTAGTCTCCCCATTATCTAGTGCACCATGACAGAGGATTGAGAAGGAATATGTAATAGATCATGTGTGCACTTTGTCCTACCTTCTGGTTGGGGGGCAGACAATTCAGGACCTGCTAGAGGGAAGAGAGAATTTGTATGAACCAGATGGACTCACCATCAGAACTCTCACTAGTGGTTCTATGGTGTCTCTGTGACCCCATACCGAATGATATGTACCAAATGATATGTATATAGTTTATCTTATCTACTGGTAGAGTTTCTAGAGAGTCTGTGCCTGTCATGATTTCAGTGAGATGGAGAGAAAGAGAGAATGCAGAATGTATTTTTCACCAGATAGGGCATCCCAGATAGCTGGTTCCTGACCATAGAAGCCCTGAATTTGAGAAACATAATAAAAATGCTGACTTCAGGACTTCTCCCTCAGATGTCCAGATTAAGGGGTGGGGCTAGGGTGGGACCAGGCTTTCCTGGAACACACTGAAGTCAAACTCCCCAGGTGTGTTTGGGGGCTCCACCCCTGCCTTCCATGGGGTACACCTTACTGTGATTCCCCTGACGATGTTATGGCAGATTCAAGGAGGACTGGAGAGCTCTCTAAAAGAAGGGCAGGAACATTCATGGGGGGCAGTCTAATTTCTCAGTGCTGGTCCTGCCTACATCCCTCCAGGGAGCCCTACAGTGACTGGGAAAATAGTTTTAGAAGGAAAAGCTTACCCAATTCAAACTACTCACATACTGAACCTACCTGGGAGCATATCCGAGGGAAGAGCAGCCTTAGGCTCTGTGGTGGTGTTGGGGGCTGGAGAACCATTAGTACCTGATCAAGAGATCAAGGTCTATGAGGTTATTTATAATATACTGTCTAATGGCTTCTGTTAATGTCAGCTGATGGTGACAGTGGTGAAGTACTGGCAGGTGACAGCCTCTCACCTGAACAGATGACGCTGGCATCCTCCAGGTGTCCACAGTTGTACCTGGCCTGGCCCCCATGCACACACTGCCCCAGGTGGTCCTCACTGCCCATGCACTGCACATCGTCCAGCAGGATCTTCCCAGAACCTGCCCCGAAGTGGGCCCCTGTGGGTGCTACCATAGCATGGCCACACTGTAGCTGTCGGCACACGACGGTGGCCTCGGCCATGTCCCAGAAATCATCACACACGGTCCCCCACATCCCCTGGATGAGGACCTCCACACGGCCTGAGCACCTCCCTGTGCCATTTAGTAGCCTCACCTCCATCCAGGCTCCTGGGAGTGGGAAGGAAGCAACAGGGGAGACAATGAGACAAAGGCTGGGTCTAAATTTGGGTCATGATATTGCCTTGAACTTGTTACATCAGTATCGTATTACTGGTTCCATATGCTCAAATCTTTCATATTCCACAAAATAACAATGATATAATGATAATAATAATATTTTGTGAGTTTTTCTACATTACAGGCATCATCAGAATGCCTTACAAGTTTGATCTTATTTGATTCTCTTAAGACTTTGATATTGGTTCAATGGGAAAAGAGGCAATTATCAAATAAATAATGCAAGAAAAGTTGTGAGAGCTGAAAGACATGGATCTCTAGACTAAAAGCTTAAACCATGTGTGCAGAATAATGGGTGAAAAAAAGCTCAGATCAAGGCAAATCATTGTGGAACTTCAAAACATAAGGAAGAGAGAAAGGCCCAAAAATGTTTCAGAGAAAACAAAAAACAACACACAGAGAATCTGAAAAGCATTAGACTTTTCAGGTTCTAAAGTAAGATCTTGATGTACCTGGGTCTTAGCCATTATGTCTTCTAGAAGCTTCCTTATCTCTAGTACTATCTCTCCCCAAAACATCTGGCCAAGTAGAGGCACATAAGCTTGTGAACTAACAGATACATTCTCAAACCCTGACTCTGACATTTTCTAGTCATTTAATTCTAGGAAAATTAATTTTTCTGTGTCTCCCTGTGTAAGGTAATGAGGGTGGGGGTGAGGGTAACTACTTATAAGTTTGTGTGAACATAAAATGAGGTGGAAGCTATGTGAAAGCATCTGGTTATTTGTCACATTTTTCTTGTATGAATATCAGCTCCTTCCTTCATTTTCCCAAGGACTTACCCGCCAGGGGCTCAGCTGTGGATTTCAGGGCTACAGCCTTTGATGTGGCTATGATTGCAGATAGTCCCTCACCTGCCACAGGACAAGCAGAGGCATCCACAATGGTTAGGCCATCCCCAAACCTGACTTAGCAGGATAAAGCTTTGAAAAGAGACACACCCTGAAGGGCACAGTCAGATATGCAGCATCATTTGTGACTCAGCTCCTCCTGAGGCAAGGAGTCCTCTCAGGAATGTGGCCAGGGCTCAGTGAGGCTTCAGGTGTGGGAAGGCCCGGCCAGGGCTTGGCAGAAAGCTCCCTTTCCCTGCTTTTCAGGTGGGTTCTGGCAGATTCCCAGAGATGGAGCCAAAAAACTCCCTGTCCCTGCTCCCTGCTTGGAACAAATGCCAAATGACCTGTTGGAGCGGCAGTTGAGGGGAACACAGCAGCCTCTGGGGTGGGCCCCCTTAATGACAGAGCTTGACCTGTGAGTGGAAAACAAAGGGGCCTTGCTTGCTGCTGGACACATCCTCAGCTTACACGAGAGGGTACACTTTTGAAAACAAGTTCCAAAAGAAGGGCCTGTGTTGTCAGAGTTGTGGCTGCTTCCCATAGAGGCAGATAGGAAGGGGGGGTCATTTACCTCCTTTCTCTACCACACACATCTGACATTAGTTATTAGAGCATACTAATGGAATGGAAAACATAATGGGATGAAAATCCAGTATTTTTAGAACTTCCACCTGGTTAGCACATTCCAACACTTTAAAATGCCCACAAAATGAACTTTGGATTTTCTCTCTATCCTTTTTCAGAACAATACTATATTTAGTTTCGGTTTCTATCTAGATGCTTGATGAACTTATCTGGGCTCTAAGTAGTTTAAACCAGGGGAGGCTCCTGTAACACAGTAAGGTAGCTTCCATTTCCATTCTATTGGAAAATATCATTCAATTAATGGATTATTTCATTAAAGAATATAAAATGATTATAGCAAAATTTGAGATATGAAATAATCTACGAGTGTGTATCCAGGGATTCATTATACTAGTCTTTACATTTTTCAGTTGTTTTGATATATTTTTACAATAAAACACTATTTTATTTCTTTTGTCACCTGGCTCTCTCCACTCCCCATGGAACAAATGCCAACTGACCTGTTGGAGGGTTTCTACTTTTCTCCTAGATGTAGTAACTGGTGTGATAGGTTGAATATTGGCCTCCTTAAGATGTCCATGCCCTAATCCCTGGGATTTATAAATATGCTATATGGCAAAAGGGACTTTGTAGATGTGATTAAGATACAGATCATAAAATGGGGAAATAATCCTGAATTATCTGAGTGAGCCTGATATAATGACATGAGCCCTTAAAAGCAGAGAATCTTCCCTGGCTGAAGCAGAAAGATATGGCAGAAAAAGAGGCAAGAGACATTTAAAGCATGAGGGGGAATTCACCCACTTCTGCCTGCTAGCTTTTAGATGAAGGGTTAATGAGGTAGGAATGTGAGTGACTTCTAAAATATGGGAAAAACTCCTATCCAACAGCGAGCAGGGAAACAGTCCTACAACCATAGGCAACTGAACTCTGTCAACAACGTGAATGAGGCTGGAAATGGATTCTCTTTCAGATTTTAGCTCCATTGACACCTTGACTTTTAAATAGACACCTTGACTTTTGAACAGACCAGCGAAGCTCACTGGATTAATGACTTACAGAAAATAACACATTGGTGTTTTTAAAGTAATTTTTTATGGCAGCAATAAAAACTACCATAACTGGGCATAGATTTACCATCCTACCAAAACAATGAAAAAAATGAGACAAGTTACATTAAGTTATGGTTTTCTGATGTGAGACACCAGGAAGCAAGGTAGAGTGATCACTAAGAGAGAGTAAATGAATACGAAGAGTTTAAAAATTACTCCAGGTTATTGTTTAGAGTTCCTGTCCACAGTACAAGGAAGGGGAGCCTAGGTGGGTTCTGGAAGACTCCCAGAGATGGATCCAAAAAACTCCAGGAAAACAAGGTAACTAGAGTTCACTGGGAAAGGAATTGAAAGTTGCTCATAGAGAGAGTTCCAAAGACTTTCAGAGGGTCCCTCTCTGAAAAGGGAATCAGAAGGAACACTCTCTAGAGATCTCATAGGAATGGGAATAGTTTCTGTTCCTACCAGCCAGAACAAAACCTGGTGATTCATTGGGCATTGGATAGGGTAATCAAAAGGATGTTGCCCAGAGTGGGAAAAATTAGCTCCAGACTAAAGGAGGACAAGGCTCTAGTCCTGCCTTTAAATATGGACACAAGCTTCAAACAGATGAAATGGTTTTCAAGTATTACTAAAGTGGTTTAAAGTAAGATTAAGAATAAAAAAAAATCTAGTTCCCAACAAGTTAAAAATCATCAACATGGGCCACTCAATAGAAAATTGTTAAGCATGTAAAGAAGCAGAAAGCTAAGACCCATGATAGGAAGAATAAATCAATGGAAACAGTCAAAGAAATCATACAAATGACAGAGTTAGTTGACAATATGTGAAAACAATAATTAGAACTATATTCCATGATCAAGAAGCTAAGGATGGAATATTAAAAGTAGAAATATAAAAGATGTAAGAAAAAAAGACCCAAATCTAACTTATGAAGAAAACTACATTGCCTGAGACGAAAAACACTGGATAGAATTGACCGCAGATTAGATACTGCAGAGGAAAAGACAAGTGAACTTGAAGTCGTGTTTACTTATCTTCTCCCCCCAAACTACACATTATGAGGGAAAAAAAGACTGAAAATAAAATGAGCAGAGCATCAATGAACAGTGAGATAACCTCAAGTAATCTGCTATATGGTTAACTATAGTCACTATGGAAAAAAAAAAAGATAAAGAGGGGAGTAAAATAGTTGAAAAAAAAAAAGAACTTCTAAATTTAATAAAAAATACTATAATACACAGTTCTAAGAAATTCAATAAACTCCAACCACAAGAAATGGGAAGAAAACTATACCAAGGTATGTTATAATCAAATAGATTAAAACTTATGAGAAACAGAGTATCTTATAACCAGCCAGAGGTAAAAAATATATATAGAGAGGAAGAATATAAAAATAGCAATAGACTTCTTGTCAGAAAGAATGAAAATTAGATAACAGCAAAATATCTTTAAATCACTAAAAAAAGAGTCAACCCAGAAGTCTACACCTTGAAAAATATCTTTCAAAAATGAAGATGATATAAAAATGTTATCAGACATAGGAAAGGTGAAAACATTTGCCACTAGTAGACTGCACTACAGCATGTGTTAAATTAAGTTCTTCAGAGAGAAGAAGAGGTGCCAGGTAAAAACTTGCATCTATACAAAGAAGTGAAGATCACTGGAAATGGAAAAAATGGAGGTAAATCTAAAAGTCTACTTTTGTCATTTTAAACATCTCTTTATAATGTAATTGACTATTTCAAGCAAAAATAGTAACACTGTATTGAGGAGTTTATCTCATATGAAAAAATATGGTGGTGCCTGTAGCTCAGTGGGGAGGTGCCAGCCCCCTATACTGAGGGTGGCAGGTTCAAATCCGGCCCCAGCCAAACTGCAACAAAAAATAACCAGGCGTTGTGGTGGGTGCCTATAGTCCCAGCTGTTCCGGAGGCTGAGGAAAGAGGATTGCCTAAGCCCAAGAGTTGGAGGTTGCTGTGAGCTGTGACACCATGGCACTCTACCGAGGTAACAAAGTGAGACTCTGTCTCAAAAATAAAATAAAAATAAAATAAAATAAAATTTATGACAACAAATGTATAAGTATTGGAAGGGAGAACATGGAATTATAATGCCGTAAAATTGTTATACTATGCAAAAAGTGGTATAAAGTTATGTGGACGTAGACTGTAGTAAGGTATAGATGGTTAAACCATAAAATCACCCCTTAAAATACCCAATAAATGAAAAAGTAGACACAATAGAATTATAAATTCTAAAAGGAGGAAGAATACAAAGAAAATATTAAAAAGGAATAGGTGGGATGAATCAAAAACAAATAGCAAAAGTGTAGACTTAAGCTCAACTGTGGTGATTTTAACAGTATACCCACAGATAATTTGACACTCCTTCATGAGGTAGAGAGAGCTTGATTTTCTTCCCCCTGACTTTAAGCTGGACTTAGTAATTCACTTTTGACCAATAGCAAACAAAAAAAGTATTTGCATGTCACTTTTTGAGATTAAATAATAAAAGACTGTGGGATCTGTCTTGAAATCCTTTTTTTTCATTACTTACTTTGGGTAACTTCCATTTTATTCACTGCCCTATGGATAGGCCCATATGGCAAGAAATTGCAGGAGACCTCCAGGTAGCAGCCACCTGAAAATTAAGGCTTGTAATACAAGCGCATAGAAGAAATAGAAGACTTCCATAAACCATGAAGGTGAGTGTAGAAGAAAGCCCCAGGTGATACTTGAGATGATAGTAGTCCTGGCTGTCTGCTTGACTAAAAACCTCATGAAAATCCCCAAACCAGGACCACCCAGATAAATTTTTATCATATTCCTGATCCATAGAAACTAAGATATTAAAATATTTTTCATTTTAAAATGAAAAATGTGGGGGAATTTATTACACAACTATGGATGACAAATATGCCAATAGTCATATTAAATATAAGTGGTGTAAGCACATCAAAGTAAAAGGCAAAGATTTTTAAATAGGATTAAAAAGAAGCAAAATCTAAATATATGCTACCTAAAAGGACTCCACTTTAAATATAAAGGCACAAATAGGTTAAAAGTACTACTACACTAACATTAATCCAAAGCTGGAGTCTGCAAAATCAGAATACGTAGATTCTATAGCTAAGAATAAATATTTATGTATCCTTATCATTCT
This sequence comes from Arctocebus calabarensis, assembly GCA_963573935.1. Taxonomy (NCBI): domain Eukaryota; kingdom Metazoa; phylum Chordata; class Mammalia; order Primates; family Lorisidae; genus Arctocebus; species Arctocebus calabarensis. The sequence goes on along the minus strand of CAUYON010083947.1, from coordinate 17,443 downwards.
GTTAGTTTATGCTTCGTGTATTTTGAAGTTCTGTTTTTAGGTGAATAAAAAGGAGTGCAATGTCTTATTTTATACAATACAATTTCTATTAATAAATTTACTCCTCTATATATTTCATATGTGAGTATATGTGTCATCATCAAGGGAATTTCTCTCATCTTCCAGTTCCATCATCCATGAGGATTTGTCTCATCATTCTCCCATCAAATGTGTAGAAAATGAGAAATAATCTTTCTTCTATGTTCCATGTCCTCTTATAATGATGCATTGGATGGTCACTCAACTTTTAAATGTGTGAAATTAAGATCGTGTTTCATAAGGACAATATGAGTATTGATAGGCAAATTTATGAAAAATGCCTATTTGGACCAACGTGTGTGTCATTGGAGAGGTATGGGTTTCTATTTTAACTGATATTTTTTCAACTGACGGAGCCCCTAAACAATTTGGAGACAACTAAACATTTCTGTGTATCCACTGTCAGGCCAGTTCAGAAATTTTTACGTCTGAATAACAGAATGAGAATCTATTTCCCATACTCCTCTTCCCCTTTAAGCTCTCTTTCATTTGGTTCTGTGTCCCTCTGTATGATGTGATATGATGTGGACTGTTAAGTCTGCTACCCCTGGAGTGATACAACTGTTCAGGACCAGCAAGCTACATGATGTCAGGGACTACCATGCATACATGACGTGTGACCACCTAGGTAAAGAGGCAATGCACAGTGCATTCTAGGAAGATGGAGCTCTGAAGTTGTGCAGTGGAAAGGCCATGCTGTCTTGGCTTGTGAAAGGGACATTCTATGGAGAAAAAGCTAGAAAGCAGAAGAACCAAGCAGAGATTGAACTGACCTGACCATGTGTTTGATGGGGAGGAAGCTTCAGGCTCTGTGGTTGGAATAGGGCCTGGTGACTTGCCAACACCTGGAGGTTGAAAGAAATCAATGAGCTAAGGTCTGTAGTGGTATTTATATTATCATACTCAATGACTTCTGAGTTGAGTATTTGGAAAATATTTAAAAACAGTGATGCCCAGGGAAGTTAAAGCCTCATACTAGAGCAGACAATGCCAGAATTTCATGAATTGGGTTAGAGCTTAGAGATTATTTGAAGACAATTGACATTTTATAACAATTACTCTTAATAATGACAACAACAACAACAGAAAAGATCGAGAAATTCTAATGGACGCTCTTTGATACAATAACTATTCCGTTGCCTAAACATCTTCATCTCTGTTTATTCCTACCTCCAGACTGTCATGTACATATCCCTTTGTAGGGTGGGATGGATTTTTGCTCTTCTAGCCCTGAAGAAGCTCTTCCGGTACGTTACAAAATGATTTTAGAAGGAAAAGCCTATCTAGAGCAAACTACCCACAGACTGTACTGACCTGGGAGCATGTCCGATGGAGAAGCAGCCTCAGGCTCTGTGGTGGGGGTGGGGATGGGAGCTGAAGAACCATCAGCACCTGATCAAGAGATCAAGGTCTATGAGGTTATTTATAATGCTCTGTCCAGTGGCCTCTGTCAGTGTTGGCCAACCGTGACAGTGGCGAAGTCCTGGCAGGTGACAGCCTCTCACCTGAACAGATGACGCCGGCATCCTCCAGGTGCCCACAGTTGTGCCCGGCCTGGCCCCCGTGCACACACTGCCCCAGGTGGTCCTCATTGCCCACACACTGCACATCATCCAGCAGGATCTTCCCAGAACCTGCCCCAAAGTGGGCCCCTGTGGGGGCCGCCATAGCATGGCCACACTGTAGCTGTCGGCACACGACAATGGCCTCAGCCAGGTCCCAGAGGTCGTCACACACGGTCCCCCACGTGCCCTGGATGAGAACCTCCACTCGGCCTGAGCACCTCCCTGTGCCATTCAGCAGCCTCACCTCCATCCAGGCTCCTGGGAGTGGGGAGGAAGCAACAGAGCAGACACTGAGGACCGGCTGCCTATGTCAGAATGTTGTCTTAGTCTTATTATTAATATTGGGCTCTTACCACGTATACTACTGATACCATAATGCTACATAATGCTAACATCTTCTATAAGATATTATTATAACAATAATAATCATAAATGCAATTACGTTGCAGGTGGCATCCTAAGTACTTTACCAGATTGACCATCACATCTCTCTTGCTGGTTATATTATTGATATTATCTATATTTTGCACATGAAGAAAGTGAGACTGAGACCAAGTTAACTTTTTCAGAGTCAAAGAGATAATCTAAACTTGGAACCTGGGCAGTGAATGCTGTTCCCTGAAGTTACTGTTTTTTCCTCTCTCAGGCTGAGCCCTATGCTGCTTCCTTGGGAAAGTAGAGAGCTAACATAGCCTTTTCTTTTTAAAAGACTGAGGCCAAGAAGCAAAATAGAGTTTGAGGAAGAGACGTGCTTATTCTACATTCATGTATTACTGAAAGGCTACTTCCTCTGGGTCGGGTATATAGAAAGATCTGGGAACACGTGGACTAGAACTCCACTCCCTGGAAGTGCCCCAAGGAAGCCATAAGGCCTCAAACTTACACATGACCCTTCAGTCCACATGGCAGAAGGACTCAAGACGGCCCATGTCCTGAGGCACCTCAGCCGTGCCCCAGTGCCTGTGGACTGGGGTCTCCTGTGGAAGTCTCTTTAATATAGGGGTGTCCCATGACAGACTGGAGATTACAGACCATCTTTTCTAGCACCAAAGACATTTCTTTGCTGCCAACACGGTCATACTTTTAACTATGGACCACCCACATAGTGCCTATTACATGCAAGACTCTGCATCATAACGGCTTATAACCAGTGACAGGATGGAGAAAACAAAGAAGAGATAATCAGATTATTTTTACATATAGTAAAGATAATCTTTAAGCCTCTAAGAAATCTGCAATTCATGTGATTGTTTTATGTAGTAATTTGTTGCTCTGGCCATGGTATTTATAGTGACATTCTATGTTCTAGAATGTTCTAGAAACACTGGTGAGGTTTTTCTGTTAAGTGAACAGAAGGGGTAAAAATAGAACCTACCACTCCACTGGATTTCTTTTTTAAAGAAAAAGTATGGCAGTCTGTGTCTGCTTACAAAACAGGACTAGTAACGAAATAGAACATGACATAACAAATAATATTATACAATGTAGTGATATTTTCTGTATCTGACACATAGGCTGTTTTGAGATCAAGTTGGAAATGTGAGTAAACTTGTGGTAGAAATGTGAGTCATCATAATCACAAGTAGATTGTAGTCAGAGGGAAGGTGAGGAAGATTTCCAGAGAGATTCTATGTAGGCCAAACTTTCCTTTAAAAGCCCCAACTGTCCAGGTCAGCAGCAATCTGTTCTGTGAACAACTTGACCCTCCACTCATCATTCAATATTCTCACTTGTGTGTATTACTTCCCTGGAAATAAACCTCTCCTCTCGACAAAGCTCCTGGGAGTAACCTCTGTCCAAAAATGGGGCCAGCTTGGCAGTCACGGCAAACTGGCCTATGGAACTCAGCTCTCGGGAGAACATAAAGTTGGGACAGCTTCCCCACAGCCAGTCAGCTCTGCCCCAAGGAGCGTACAAAATAAGTGAGGATCCTCTCGTACCCGAACCCTGGCTTGAAACACATTTATGGCAGGCACTGTGTCCTCCCTCCCCAAATGTACCAGGGTCCAATAATGTTTCATTATTTGGAACAACAGAGAAGAGCAGGATGGACTCACCCCTTACACATGGTGGGCACAGAGCCCGGGGCTCATGGGACATTTTAGGGCCCTCGCACACAGCTTTGTTTCTTTTACGATCAGAAGAAAATGGCTACAATCTAGCCTGGACTATAGTTGTCTTTATACCAACACAGCCATAAAACATGCTTAAAAATATACATGCACACACGTATGAGTGTGCATATAGTATATTTTGTATACAAGTGTATTTATTATATATAGACACGGTGTGCCAAAAAATGTATACACATTTTAAGACAGGAAAAAACTGTATGATACTGATAACATTTGTTATCTGTATATTGTATCTTATTTCTCTTGTAATTGCAGAAGTCAAATGGGACTTGAGCATTACAATTTTATTCCTTTCTTCAGTGTGTATATATTTTGGGGCATCCTCCATATATCAAGAGAGAGAGATGGGAAGAGAAAAGGGTCCTGAAGTGCCTAGGAGCCCAGAGTCAAAAAAGTGGCCCGGGCCGTAGCCTGGAAGAGATGAGATACCACTGACTCGTATGTACTGTTTCTGAGGAGGTAGCAGAATAGCCACACGGCTAGTTCAGTGCATCTGCACAGCCTTACATTTACACCATAATATTTATCCCCTCCCCCCACAAATATACGATTAGTTGTGGCCTGGAAATATTGAGTTACTACTGATTTGAGTTACTGTAGAACCAGTCTTAAAGCACAAAAATGGTGTGAAAAGCTAGATTTTTTCTTCCTTCCCTTCCTTTCCCTTCCCTTCCCCTCTTTCCTTTTTTTTGTAAAGCAGAGGTACAAATAGTTCCACCAATGTGAAGAAGGAAACAACGAGTTTGAGCTCACAACAGATATAAGAATCTTAGATAAACTAAAAGGATAAATCTTGCCTAATTGTTATAGTAGAAAACACAAATTTGAACGTTTTCTTCATCAGCAATTTTAGAATAAAAACTGTAGGGTAGGCAACACACAGCTGCCTCCCCCAATTCTTTGTTAGGCTCTTGATATACCCGGACCTTAGCAATAAGGCTTGCAAGAATGTTCTCTTTTAACAGCCTGAAGGTAGCTTTGGAGGATTCTGCCCCACCACTGGCTAAGCAGAGTCATGTGGGCTTGGAGTCAGATCCATTTGTGTCCAAATCTTGGCTTCACCATTTTTTATGTGGATTATGTTAGGAAAAATAATCTTCCCTGTGTCTGATGTTATGAACCAGTGAGGTGGAGGAAGGATAACAGTTTTAGGTTACTGTGAGCATAAGTCAGTGAAAACACCTGATTCTCTGGGGATCACATTATGGTGTTCCCTGTCAGCTCCTTCTCCAGTTTTCCCAAGGACTTACCCGCCAGGGGCTCAGGTGTGGATTGCAGGGCTACGGCCTCTGTTGTGGCTATGGTTGCAGATAGTCCCTCACCTGCCACAGGACAAATAGAGGCATCCCCAATGGTTAGACCATGCCCAGACCCAACTTAGTAGGATGAACCTTTGAAAACAGACACACCCTGAAGGGCATAGTCAGATATGCAGCATCATTTGTGACTCAGCTCCTCCTGAGGCAAGGAGTCCTCATAGGCACGTGGCCAGTGCTCAGTGAGGTTTCAGGTGTGGGAAGACCCCGCCAGGGCTGGGCACCGGCTCCCTCTTCCCGCTCCCCATGGAACAAATGCCAACTGACCTGTTGGAGGAGCCGTTGAGGGGAACACAGCAGCCTCTGGGGTGGGCACCCTTAATGACAGAGCTTGACCTGTAAATGGAAAACAAAGGGGCCTTGCTTAGTGTGGGACACCTCCTCAGCACGTGTGGGAGAGTAAATTGCTGACAACACATCTAGAGCAAAATGACTGGGCCCAAATCTGTCCTATCAGAGTCAGACAGCTCCTCCCATCTCCTTTTCTGCCACACTCATCCACTACCAGAGATCAGACTCCATAGAGTGTTAGTACTTTGAGGATATCTCCTTGGTTAGTCCCCATACCTCAAAGTGCCCAGAAGCCATCTGTGGATTTTGTCCTCTTTTTCTTTAGAGGCAATCAGATGTGTTTGAGGGACACGGCAGTCAATGAACTATAACCTCCCATGGCTACACCTGGGCTGTAAGCAGCCTGAGCCTGTGAGCCTTCTGTCGGGCACAGAGGCAGCCCTGGTTCCCTCTTATGAACTCCTGAAACAGCACTCAGGTATTGTAGTCTTTCCTTTTAAAAAGGATCTCAAGCAATTAGGGCAAAATATTAGGCTTTGAAACTCAACAGTTGGTATCTAAGGCTTCTCTGTACTAGTCTCAACACTTGTCATTGAATTAGGAACTTCCCCTACTGTTCTTTATGTATGTAGATACATCAAGACAATTGAATAGCCTCTTCATTTCTGTGATCAATTCAAATAATTTGTGACTGGACTATCCAAAAGTGGTTAAACCATCAAAGTATTTAAATTGGGTTGTAGTAGAAAATAAAACAACAATCATTGTACTATGCAGAATGTGGTATAATGCAGGACCAGTCTTAATATGTCAGATATTCACAGAGTCTTTTCCCAGACAGTGAAGCAGCTGGCAGTCGGAGTCAGTCAGGGTGAAGAAGGGTTGCTGCGGGTGACCCCGCTGTAGGAATTTCACTATCCCCAGTTCTGTTTGTTGTCCGTGTTATCATGTGTTGGAGGGAACAGGCTTCACTGTTGTCCTATCAAATACCTACGCAGGGAGGAATGATCTGTGTTCATTTTTGTTGAATCCTCTTCACTTAATTGATTGCATTTTTTAGATTCTTGAAATTAAGAGACTGCTATGTAATGATGACACAAGAGTTTACCAATTTATGGATCTATAAGCAGGTTTTCAAGCCTGTTTTGACACCATGAGCATCTCCTGGAGCGTGCCCCAATGCATGATATGGTGTGATGTGGAATTGTCGGTGTTTCCAACCCTGGAGCAACTCAGTCTTGCAGGACCACCAAGCTGCCTGACTTTAGAGACTGCCATCTGCACATGACACGTGACCATCTGCTCGAGGATGCCATTCACAAGGCACTCGAGGAAGATGAGCCTTGGAAGTCATGCAGTGCCAAGTCCCTGCTACTTTGGCTTAAGAAAGGGACATTGCAAATGGACAAAGGAAAAGATCCAGGTAGAGATTGGACAGACCTGATGGTGTGTAAGGTAGGGTGACAGCTTCATGTTCGGTGGTTGGAGGAGAGCTTGGTGAGTTGACAGCACCTGATGGTTGGAGGAAATCAACATGCGAAGGTGGACAGCAGTAAGTACAATATCAACCTCATGCCTTTGAGAGTATGAGTTGAATATTTCTGAAAAGACTTAAAAGCAGTGACACCCAGAGGATGTAAAGACTCATGCTAGTGCAGACAATGTGGAGTTTCATGAATTACATTAGCTCATGAATTATTGCGAGATAATTGATATTTCATATCAATAACTTAACAAAACAATTGAGAAATTCTAATGGAATTATGGAATTTATTTGACATAATAACTATTCCATTGTCTAAACATCTCCATCTCTGTTTATTCCTACTTCCAGATTGTCAAGGACATGTCTCTTTGGCTGTGATATGGGATTAATTTTCAGATTTCCAGGTCTAAAGGAGCTCTTCCAGGACTTAAAAAAATTTTTTTAGAAAAAAACTTATTCAGAACAAACTACCCACTCGACTGGACTGACCTGGGAGCATGTCCGATGGAGAAGCAACCTCAGGTTCTGTGCTGGGGTTTGGGATAGGGGCCGGAGAACCATCAGCACCTGATCGAGAGATCAAGGCCTGTGAGGTCATTTATAATGCTCTGTCCAGTGGCCTCTGTCAGTGTTGGCCAACCGTGACAGTGGTGAAGTCCTGCAGGTGGCAGCCTCTCACCTGAACAGATGACGCCGGCATCCTCCAGGTGCCCACAGTTGTGCCCGGCCTGGCCCCCGTGCACACACTGCCCCAGGTGGTCCTCACTGCCCACACACTGCACATCGTCCAGCAGGATCTTCCCAGAACCTGCCCCAAAGTGGGCCCCTGTGGGGGCCGCCATAGCATGGCCACACTGTAGCTGTTGGCACACGACGGTGGCCTCAGCCAGGTCCCAGAGGTCGTCACACACAGTCCCCCACGTGCCCTGGATGAGAACCTCCACTCGGCCTGAGCACCTCCCTGTGCCATTCAGCAGCCTCACCTCCATCCAGGCTCCTGGGGAGGCACAAATAGGAGGGACACTGGGCACTGCCTGCCTATGTCGGGAAGTTTCTCCCCTTCCTTTCTGAACCTGAGTGCACTTATTACACAAATGTGTGTTACATATGTGCCAGGAGATAAAGCCATAATCATCTTCAGTTTCAAATGACCAACCTTTGTTATAAACCTCTCCTCTGAAGAAAGTAGTCCTTCTTGAATTCTATGTTAGAAGTTTCTCAAAGGACCATGGGTGCTCCAAACAAAGCCATTTCATTCATTAACTAATTTCATTACACAAAATCCAAGGACAAAGATGTATAAAATACCAGTAGATTTATGGCAACACACTCAAGCCTTGACTATATGTTTGCAGATAATGGTTAAGTCATATCCTAATGTCTACAGCTCCTGGTTCCCCAGGCAAGTCTTTTCATACCTGTTGAGAAAGGTGTCAAGGACTCAGGGACTGTGGCCAGAGACAGCTCCGAAGTGACCCCAGCTACTTGGAATAACAAAAAATTATTGGTAACTATATAACATAAAAAATAGAAATAAAAAACAATGAGAATTTATTCAAGAATTTAACCCAAACCCTAACAGGTATCGTGTTTGGATTGTGTATCTTTCCATTTAACTGAGTCTCCATTATGCCTGTTACCTTGAGGATTTTGTATTCAGGCCATTTCTCACTATCAAGGAAAGGGGTCCTAGAGCACTGTCCGGGTTGCATGCTAGAACCCTAGAAAGGAAGGATGCTTGACAATATATATCCTATTAGTGTGAAAAATTAGAGGACCATGTTAACAAATAAGAACAATGGAAGAGCTGAGGTTAGATAGAGTCAGGAGACAATGCCTCCCACTCCCAAGCTCACTGCCTGTCCCCTTTACGTAAGGGGAGGGAGGTGACGTTACTGACTGGGGACTTTGGAAGAATACACATGTGATTATTGCCCAGTGCTGCCCTTTTACCTCTCAGGGAGCCAGCCTGCCCTCAGAGAGCACACATCCTCCCCTGGACCTCCCAGTCGGACCTCCCACCCTGGAGTTCAGGTACAAACCTTCTGGCTCCCACACTGAGCTGCACCCTCCAACCTGGGCTTTCCTCCCTTTGGACCTCCATCTACCATTCTTTTCTTTAATTTCCCAAATTGTCCAGATCTCAGATAAGTAAGAGGAATAGAATTTATTAATTTTCCCCTATGAGACCACTGTGTACAGGGCCAGTTCTTGACTATGCTCCATCAGAATTAAAAATCTGGGCAGAAAAGAAAGTCTCATTCCTCATCTACCCACCCCTCCCATCAGACCATCATTGAGTTTCTGCGGAGGAATGGGGAAATGTGACATCTTTAGGATGTGTCCCAGGAGTGCAGGTATTTAAGTGTACACAAAGCTAGGAAATTTTTTGGCTGCCAAGTTTCTTGTTTCCTTTTCAGAAAATATCAAAATGTCCATGTCATGTAGACACAATATTAAAGAAAAAATGTTTGAACTGTTCAGTTTCTGCCTTGAAATCTGATGGCATTTTTTTGTTCTCTAGGCAATGCAAGCCTACAGGTAACTTTTGGACTGAAATTTTTCCCTTCATTTTGTTTCACAAAAATCTACTTGCCAGGTGTTGTGGTATCAATTTAGTTAACTTGGTGATTAAATTATCAAGCAACAGATAAGCTAGGAGACTTTGAAGAGTGAGGCAGATAAAAGAACAAGTTGTGTGATTGTTTTGATTGTCAATTAGCCACACAGTGGCTTGTGGGGGCCTCAAGGAGCTCCATGGGCAGGTAGTCAGATGTGTTGGTGAAACAGATAGAGGGAAGGCTCCTGGGATGAGGAGGGCATAGATCTACCTTTATGGGGGTCTTCAGTCATCTTTCCTTCCCCTTTGCTCGCCACACTTGAGGGAATTGGGCATATGCTTCTCCCGACTGAATATTACAGGTAAAGCAAACATCATGAGTGTGCCCTGAATCTCTAGGTGACTGCATCTTTGTTTCTCGTAGACTTGAATCAAAGCCTTTCTGTAATGAGTAACTTGTACCAATCAACATAGGAACCTTCAGCTGTCATAAAGTCGTTGGTGAATGTCATAAGTGTTTATTTACAGTTATAATTCATTTAGAGTACATGGATTATTTGCAGATGATGGATAATTTTTAACAGCAACTCTTGTAAAAAAATATGGAGAAATACTAATGCTATTTATTTAATGCAATAAATATTTTATTGCGTGAACATATTCATCTCTGTTTTTTCCTATCTCCACACATGTCCTTTGACCGTGATGTAGGATGAATTTTTACTCTTCTAGCCTTGGAGAAGCTCTAGTATCACTAAACAAAATAATTGGGTTTTTTTGAGACAATGTACTTTCTGTCACCCAGGACAGAACACAGTGGCATCATCACAGCTTGCAGCAACCTCCAACTCCTGGGCTCAAGTGATCATTCTGCCTTCCTTCCACATAGCTGGAACTACAGGCATATGCCACCATTACCAGCTAATTTTTTTTTGTTTTTGTATTTTTTATAGTGGTGAGGTCTCACTTTTACTCATGCTGGTCTTGAACTTCTGCCCTCAAGCAATCCACCCCCTCAGCCTCTCAGAGTGCAATGGAGTACAGGTGTAAACTACTGCATCTGACCTTAACAAATGAGTTTTAGAAGGAAGAGCTTACCCGAAGAAAACTACCCACAGACTAGACCAACCTGGGAGCATATCTGATGGAGCAGCAGCCTCAGGCTTTGTGCTGGGGGTGAAGATGGGCACCGGAAAACCATCAGCACCTGATCAAGAGATCAAGTTCTATGAGGTCATTTATTATGCTCTGTCCAGTGGCCTCTGTCAGTGTTGATCAACAGTGACAGTGGTGAAGTGCTGGCAGGTGACAGCCTCTCACCTGCACAGATGACACTGGCGTCCTCCAGGTGCCCACAGTTGTGTCCGGCCTGGCCTTCGTGTACACACTGCCCCAGGTGGTCCTCACTGCCCACACACTGCACATTGTCCAGCAAGATCTTCCCAGAACCTGCCCCAAAGTGGGCCCCCGTGGGGGCTGCCACAGCATGGCCACACTCTAGTTGTCGACACACAACGGTGGCCTCAGCTAGGTCCCAGAGGTCGTCACACACGGTCCCCCACGTGCCCTGGATGAGAACCTCCACTCGGCCTGAGCACCTCCCTGTGCCATTCAGCAGCCTCACCTCCATCCATGATCCTGCGGAGGCACAAACAGGAGGGACACTGGGGACCAGCCCTCCAGGGTCTGGAAAGTTTCCTTCATGCTTTCAAATCCCTATGTGGTCATATCTTCATTACACAAATATACAGGATCACACAGTCCTCACGCACACACATTAAGAATAGCCGGAATTACCTGCAATTTCAAATAACTGCACTTTGCTATATCTTATCTTCCAGAGAGTGAAAGTCTCTTTAAGAAAGAAACTTCCAGAACTCCTATGTTTTCTCCTATTTTTATCCATCAACAGATGGACAGGGATAGAAATAACAGATGTCCTCTGATATGGACAGGGATAGAAATATGAGATGTCAGTCTAACTAATGAAATAGTAGACTAGACTGTCCATTGGCACATCACAGCTAAATGAACTCCTTGTCACCCAGAACTACTTTAGTCTTAGTACAGATCAGTCTTCCTAGTGGCTTTCCCGTGAAAAGGAGACTAAGAACAAGAACACTTGTTTGTGAGTTAAGTGTCAGAGCCCTCATGAGCCACTAATTTAAATATTTCTACCTTAAACTTTCCAACAGGTATTAGATTTCCTACTTTACAGATGAAAAAAATGGGACTCAGAAGGATTAAGAAAATTGTCCATAATCCCTCAGTGTGTGAGCGGGCTGTCTCCTGCTTTAATTCTGCCTGTGGTTTCCTCCAGCTTGGAGCAACGGCTCACTTGGTGCTAGCCTTCAACCCTGAATTTCTCAGAACTATTTCCCTCACCTGCAGGTGGAGGAGTCAAGGTCTCAGGCGCTGTGGTCAGTGAGTGCTCTGAGAAGGCGCCAGCTGTAAAGAACAACAGACTTGGGTCACTTCTGTCAATAGGGTGGAGAGAGTGAAGTAAACATGCTCATCATAAGACCCAGTGCCCTTCTCAAACTTCCTGTTTTCTTTTCTTTTGATTCATCTAAGTCAACATCATTCCCTTCTAACAAGATTGTATAACTTTTTATTCATCCATCTGTGTTTGTTGTAAACTCATCCTTGAATTCTTTGCTCAGCAGAAGTAAATATTTGAAAAATAGAATGTCTTTTTAAAGACGTAAGGACACCATACTTACTGAAACCTGGAGGAAATGGAAGCATTCTTTACAACTTGTTAATGCTGTGTGCTGTCATTCATTCTGTCATCCATTCAAAAGTATCTGCTGAATGCAAAGTAAGGTAGAGCCTGCATCTAAAAGGCTTGTGACTCATAACTAGACCAACTATACAAGCAACTGTAATATGAAGTGGCTTATGAGAGATGCCAGTGCAGAGGGTACAAATGCAGAGAATATGTCTCCTGTAGAGAGATGAAGCAGTGCTAACACTCCAGGTGGAAGAGAAAGGAGGAGCGTCCCCTGCAGGCAGTGTATTAGAGGACAGAGACCTTGATTTTAGACTCTCAAGGAAAGAAGATATGTATTTTAATTTGATTAGAAACCTAGGTAGCACGTGTGTTCAGCCCAAATACCTGGATTTCAGCACTTTCCTTACTCACCGTATGCATAAACTAAGAGATAGGACAGGAAGAAAAGGGACTTGGGTTAGTTGTCTTTCCTACATATGGCATCCTGTGACTTCCAGTGAGAATTTTGTAAATTGTCTGTTAAAGGCCCCTAGGCAACCTGTAGTAAAGAACCCTGTTTAATTTGTTTAATGCAGTGTTTCCTAAATTTGCAGGACCATAGATGTTGTGTGTGTGTGTTTGTGCAGAAGTCATCTTAATGTCAGCGCCTATAGCTCTGTGGCTAGGGAGCTGGCCACATGCACTGAGGCTGGTGGGTTCTAACTCAGCCCAGACCAGCTAAACAATGACTGCAACAAAAAAATATACAGATGTTGTGGCAGGTGCCTGTAGTCCCAGCTACTCAGTAGGTTGAGGCAAGAGAATTGTTTAAGCCCAAGAGTTTGAGGTTGCTGTGAGCTGTGACCCAACGGCACTCTACCCAGGGTGACATAGTGAGACTCTGTCTCAAAACAACAACAACAACAACACACACACACACAAAAAGAAGTCCTCTTAACATTTTGTTGAGCTAGTGGTTCTGAGAATGCATTTATTTCACTGTCTCAAGGATCCTGATAGGGATTGGCGATCCCTATCAATATTTGTTATTATATTCCCATTTTTATTTTTATTTCTAGAAGGATGATCTCTATTATAAACTTTAATAAGTATATGGGATATAAAGGTTCAATGTAAACTCAAAAAATAAATATTTTTATGTACTTGTTGGTGCCTGCTCTTCCACAGAGGTGATGAATTCAGTTGTTATTTCAGCAACTGCAGTGAAAAGAAAACATAAATTAGTAATGAATAGCACCCCAAAGAGAAAAAACTAAGGCTAAGAAAAGGTAAAGCTACTAGCACTCTGAACAAATTTCTAGTGTTTTCTTTTTATGATGAAATGTAATATAATAACCCAATTCTAAAGGGCTTAGTGAGTTTCTAACCTAAAGAAATGACTGTTTAACTGAAGATCTAATTCTTATTCAATCACATATTACAGATAAACTTCAGTTTCCTGCTCTTTAAAACTGGGAATCAGATCTGGTGATGGATAGCAAAGAGGTTTATAAACCAATAAGAAGTGAATAAATTTAAAAATTATCATAATATCCCCACATCAAAAAATATTTCATTATTTTAGAAAAAATAATTCATTAGCAACACAAATGAAATATTAAAGTAATAAAGTGTTAAGTGCCTTTTATAATAGCATTCAAACCTATGAAATTGTCATGGTTATGTCTAATAAATGTATGCAAAACTTATATGCAGAAAACTTCAGAATATTGATGAGATAAAGAATTAAATAAATGAAGATGTATGCTATATTGACATATCAAAAACTTAATGTTGTTATAAAAGTCAATATTTGTTGTATTTATATATAGACTCAACACAAGCCTAATTAAAAATTCCATCAGACTTTTTTTTTTGTAGAAATTGATAGCTTGATTTTGTTGTGGGGAGGATTACACATGTTTTACACCTTAAACATGTATGATTTTTTATTTGTCAATCATACTTCAATAAAACTGGAAAAATACATTTATATAAAAGGCAAATAAACCACATTAGCTAAGCAATTTTGAAAAAGAAGAAAATAGAACTAAGCTGGACAACTCACATTACCTGATTTCAATACTACTTTAAAGCTAAAGTAGTCAAGGTAATGTGATATGGGCATGAGGATAGTCATACAAATCAGTGGAATAATATGGAGAGTTCAGAAATAGACCCATGCATATACAGACTTTATTATTTTATTTTATTATTTTTTTGAGGACAGGCTCTTGCTCTGTCTTCCAGGCTAGAGTGTAGTGAGGTCAACATAGTTCATTACAACTTCAAAGTCCTGAGCTTAAACAATCCTCCTGCCTCAATCTCACAAGTATCTGGTACTACAGGTGTGTGCTACCAAACCTGGGTAATTGGTTATTTAATTTTTGACCAAAGTGTAAAGTATTTCAACAGAGATCAGAGTCTTTTCAACAAAAGTGTTGGTCTGATAAGACACCTATAGAAAAAAATGCCCTTGACCCATGCCTTAAAAAATTTCCAAAAATTGAGTAAAATAGGCCATAGAGATGAACAAAACCCTAAAACTACAAAACTTCTGGAAGAAAGTAAGAGAAAATCTGGGACACCTTTGGTTAAGCAAAGGTTTCTTAAATGAAACATAAATGCACAGTATATTAAAGAAAAAACCTTGGTAAATTTGGCTACATTAAAAGTAAAACATTCACTATTAAGATCATGAAGAGAGGAGGGCGGAGCAAGATGGCAGCTGAGTAACAGCTTCCTTGCAACTGGGCATGGTGAGACTGGGGAGAGAGGACTTCAGGCATCTATAGCAGGCAGGATCTGCCCAGAAACTTCCCTTTGGGGACACAGGGAGACAGCATGAGACTTCTGGACACCCTGAGGAAGGCAAAAGTGGCAGAGATTGGGCAAGTGGTTGCGTGTGTTTCGTTCTGTCTAATACTCTTGGCAGCTGTGGGTGGGGCAACAGTGGGACTTCAGGCTGGAAAGGCCTTGCCTGTGTGCTGTTTGGGTTTCTTTTGGACTTGGTGCTCGGTTGAACTGCCTGGGGAGAACTTGGGCAAGAATGCAGGGGTCTTTGAGCATTGTCTGGGGCCCCAGACTGGGCCACTGAGCCAGACGGAGCCACCAGTGTTTGGTTATGGGCTGTGAGGAGCCATTGTGGGAGTACTGCCCTGGCAAGCTCCACCCTCAGGGTTGCAGAACAAATATTGGGTGGGAGTGAGTAATCTAGTGACTGAGTAGCCTAAAGGCAGGGACTGAGATGCCTTGCAGCCTTAGCCCTCAGGGGCATAGGGTGAGACTGGTTTTGGCACACTGGGTAAGTGGATAGCCACTTAAAGAGTGATCCCAGCCACAAGTGCTTTCCTGGGAAAGCTTCTGCTTAGCCCAAGTTAGCAATTTAAAGTGTCTTCTAAGCAGGCGAGGAAGATTTAAGCTCTCTACCCTGCAGGGTTTGAGAAATCATTAGAGACACAGGGTCACTCCCTACAAAGATCTGGTAACAACAGAGTGATTCTGCCAGGGTCTGATCTGGGAGAGACACCTCTCCAACTCTGAGGAAGGTCATAGGCAACAGTGAAAAATAATCATGAGGCGGAATCAACAGAAAAACTCTTGCAATATGAATAATCAGAGTAGATCAACTCCCCCAAGGAATGACAAGGTAGATGAAGCACAAGATCCCTTGCATAAGCAAATGGCTGAGATGTCAGAAATCAAATTCAGAGTCTGGATAGCAAATAAGATCAGTGGAATGGAGGAAAAGATGGAATTAGAATTTCAAGCAGCAATTCAAAAGATGTCTCAGGAATTCAACGAATTCAAAGACAAAATGACCAAAGATTTTGACACATTGAGACAAGAAGTTGCAGCCCTCAAAGATCTGAGAAATACAGTAGAATCCCTCAGTAACCGAATGGAGCAAGCAGAAGAAAGGATTTCTGACATTGAAGACAAAGCTTTTGAATGCTATCAAACTTTCAAAGAGGAAGAGAAATGGAAGGCAAAAATGTATCATTCTCTCAGACAGCTCTGGGATAACTCGAAGAAAACCAATATTTGCCTTATAGGGATACCTGAAAATGATGAAAAGGCGTCAGAAGGCACAGAGTCTCTTCTTTATGAGATTATGAAAGAGAACTTTCCAGACATGCCAAGAGATTCTGAAATTCAGATAGCAGATAGTTTCAGAACCCCAGCATGACCCAACCCAAATAAGACAACCTCCAGGCACATCATAATTAAGTTCACAAAAGTTAATATGAAGGAGAAAATTCTGAAAGCAGCCAGATGTAAGAAATCCATTACTTATAAGGGGAAGAATATTAGAATAACTGCAGCTTTCTCTGATCAAACCTTCCAAGCTAGAAGAGAATGGTCATTGACTTTCAATCTCCAAAAACAAAAGAACTTTCAACCCAGGATCTTGTACCCAGCTAAACTGAGTTTCATTTATGATGGAGAAATTAAATACTTCAACAACATCCACATGCTGAAGAAATTTGCTATAACTAAGCCAGCTCTCCAGGATATTCTCAAACCTGTCCTCCACAATGACCAGCCCAAACCTCCACCACAAAAGTAAACTCACCCAGAAACTATTTATCAAATTTCATCTTCCACCATGATGAAAGGACTAAAAATGTCCACTGGACTTTCTAAAGATTTATCATTACTTTCAATTAATGTGAATGGTTTTAATTGCCCTCTAAAGAGGCATAGGTTGGCTGACTGGATACAAAAGGTCAGGCCAGATATGTGCTACATACAAGAATCTCACCTCACCTTAAAAGATAAATTTAGACTCAAGGTGAAGGGATAGTTATCTATATTCCAGGCAAATGGAAAACAGAAAAAAGCAGGTGTCATAATCTTATTTGCAGATACAATAGGCTTCAAACCAACCAAACTAAAGAAGGATAAAGATGGACATTTCATATTTGTTAAAGGTTCCACTCAATATGATGAGATTTCAATTATTAATATTTATGCGCCCAACCAGACTGCACCTCAATTTATAAGAAAAACTCTAATAGACATGAATAACATGATTTCCTCCAGCTCCATAGTAGTTGGAGATTTTAATACTCCTTTAGCAGTGTTAGATAGATCCTCCAAAAAGTAGCTAAGTAAAGAAATTTTAGATTTAAACTTAACCATTCAACAACTGGATTTAGCAGACATCTACAGAACTTCTCATCCTAATAAAATTAAATACACGTTCTTCTCAGCACCCCATGGAACATACTCAAAAATTGATTACATCTTAGGTCACAAGTCTAATCTCTGCAAATTTAAAAGAATAGAAATTATT
>CAUYON010083945.1:0-43984 GCA_963573935.1 Arctocebus calabarensis | reverse complement strand
AGTAGCTGGGACTACAGGCACACAATGCCCGGCCATTTTTTGGTTGCAGCCATCATTGTTGTTTGGCGGGCCCAGGCTGGATTCGAACCCGCCAGCTCAGGTGTACGTGGCTGGCGCCTTAGCCCGCTGAGCCACAGGCGCCGAGCCAACAACAAATAATTTTTTAGCATAAGTATGCCATAAACATCTTATGACATACTTACATTAAAAAAGTATTCACTGATTATCTGGAATTCAAATTTAACTAGGTGTCCAATATTTTTATTTGCTAAGTCTGACACCCTAGACACTTCTTGGACTAAATATAATTCTCATAATTCTTCCTAATTAAAAAAAAAAATCACTGTTCTTTTCTTTCTAGGTTTACCTAATCAAACTCAATTACTCTGGAATATGTAGTTGGATGCTAATTTCTTTTTACTGCCAGTAACCAGATTGCCCTATGCAAAGACTTCAAACATCACACAAACACAGCAGATGTTGACTTAATACTAAATTTCTCACCTTTGAGAATGGGATTTACTGTTCTATTGTGTTTTCCTTATTGGTTTCTGTCTTTAAAAAATTCCTTCCTGAACTTTACCTAACAAATGCAATCAGTACAACCTGGTTTCTTGTATCTCAATGAATCCCCAACAATAAAAAAAAAAAAAAAAAAAAATTCCTTTCTGAAACATGGTACAAAAGACAAAAAACACACTATGGCTAAGCTGCCCCACACGACCCCCCAGCCCCCGTAGCAGTGTGTGTGCCAAGTGTACAGAGGGGGAACAGGGAGAATCACAACAGAGGGAACTTTTCAAGGACACAAGCTTTATCTCAGTGGCCACAGGAAACAGGGTGTGGGAAACCAAAGTCCACTTGGCTGAGTGTGGAGCTGCTGGGACTGGTCCGTGATGCTGAAGGCAGCTCTTCCTGGTGCTAGGCACCACGCTCAGCCAACAGCAGAAGCATCCAGCCACGTGAGCCTGGCCTACAGAGTGGTGAGCACACACAGGCCCTGTGCCTGGGGCCCGAACGGTTAATACACACTATCAACAGCCAGGCGTGGTGGCTTACGCCTCAATTCTGACACTCTGGGAGCCAGAGGAGGGTAGACTGCTTTAGTTCAGGGGTACAAGACCTCTCTGAGCAAGAGTGGGATTCTGTCTCTACTGAAAATAGAAAAAAACTAGCCTGGCATAGTGGTGTGTGCCTGTCGTCCCAGCTATTTGGGAGGCTGTGGCGAGAGGGTTGCTCGAGTTTGAGTTTGCTGTGACCTATGATGACATCACAGTACTCTACCAAGGGCAATGGAGTGAGTCCTGTCTCAAATCAAAAAACAACAACCATCCCCCCAAACCCCACACTATCAGAGCTGCCCCTCTAACACAACCTGTGCCCTTCCCTCCTTATCTGCACCTTTCTCTAACCTCACCCACCCATCACCCTCTCCAGCAATTCTAGTCCCTAGCCCCTCCCCACAAGGCAGGCTGGGCTCCCACCTTCCTGGGGTCCTGATGCAGCTGCCAAGGCTTCCGCTGGCGTCCCCTAGTTTGCCTTGAAGGACGCAGTTTGATCCTGAGCTTCTGCGCTCCATGTCACGTCCATGTTGCCTGGGAGACCCCCATCCCCTGCTTCTTTCCCACCCCACACTTACTCTCCCCAGGCCTCTGCCATCTCCCAGGGCCCATATGCTCCCTTGAAACTCAAGACCCTTCTATCCCACTGTCCCCTAGCACTTTAGCTAGGGGCTCCCCAGGCCCTGCTTCCTTCCACAGTCACCCTCATCACAGCCCCTGGTTGGCCCCCAAGTTCTACAGAGCTGACCCCCTCGTGTCATTCAGACCCACATCCTGCTCTCCAGACCCACTCAGTCCTGGCCTGGCCTCCCGTGTGGCTTCACTGCCTCTGTTCACACTGCCTGACACCAGACTGAGCCTCTGAAACACAATCTAACTTTTGTTAGACCTTTGGGGGTTCCCTTGCCTCACGGCCATCAAAGGAGACAAAGGAAGTCACTGTCATCCCCTTCCCTTAAATCCCACTCAATGGTCTCTAGGCAACAAGACTAAAGTTCTGCTGTTTTTATTGTTCTGTTTTGTGTGCCAAAGCAATCACTGGAGTTGGTTAATAGTTCCTTTGGTCAGAGAAGGACCTGATGTTTCCACACTGTTCTATCTCAGAACAGAGTTAAAATCTCTCCAGAAAGAAGCCCCAATTCCAGGAGTTTCCGGCATTTAAGTCTGCTATGGTTTGGATGCGTCTTGCAGATTTCACGTGTTGGAAACACAATTTCCAGTGTGGCAATACTGAAGGGTGGGGCCCGTAAGAGGGGACTGGACCCTTAGGGCCCTGCCCTGGGGAACGGATCCATCCATTCGTGGATTAACAGACTGATGAGCTTTCCTGGCAGGGGAACGGGTGGCTTTATCAGAGGAAGAGAGACCTGAGCGGGCACGTTAGCACAATCAGCCCCCACCCCTGCCAGAAGATGGCCTGCGAGTCCCCACCCACGAGAAAGCCATTCAGATGCTCCCCCTCAACCTCAGACTTCTCCTTAACCGAAACTACTTCTGTTTCTTTATAAATCACCCTGCTTCAGGTATTCTGTTATAAGCCACAGGGATGGACTATTACAAAGTCCCAACTACATCTGAGGCAAAATCTAAACATTAGAAATTGTACTTCCAGCTTGGCGCCTGTGGCTCAACGGGCTAAAGCAACAGCCACGTACACCTGAGCTGGCGGGTTCGAATCCATCCTGGGCTCACCAAACAACAATGACGGCTGCAACCAAAAATTGACCGGGTGCTGTGGCGGGCGCCTGTAGTCCCAGTTACTTGGGAGGCGGAGGCAGGAGACTCGCTTGAGCCCAGGAATTGGAGGTTGCTGTGAGCTGTGATGCCACAGCACTCTATTCAGACTGACAGCTTGAGGCTCTGTCTCAAAAAATAAATAAATAAAAGAAATTGTACTTCCTCTATAACATGTGAGGAAAGGCTGAAGGAACTTGTTTAAGTGTGGCTACATGCAGGACGGGGCAGGCTCACCTCGCCACGCTGCACACACAGACCAGCTACGTACCCGCAGGAGCGACCGAGGCCACAAACCCCATGTTTTCCACAGCAGCTCTGAGCTCTTCTGAGCTAATCACAGAGGGATCGTGAAGAATCGTTCCAGTCCCTTCAGCCCAAGAGACTGACACCTGCTGTATCCCTTCCCGCCGGGAGATGGCGCCTTCGATGGCCTGGGCACAGGACGCACAGCTCATGCCTGCAATGGTGAGCACCGTGGGACCGCAGCGGCCCTGCTCCTGGGCTCTCTGCGGGGAGCCAGGGGAGTGGCAACCGGGAGGCCCGTGATCTGTTCCACGGCCTTCTGCTCCATCAGGAAGAGAAACTTTAAAGCTTCCGGGTGGAAGCGCCTCAATGGCCCTCCGCAAAGACATGGGGCTGGTACGAGAAGGCTCGTACTGTACTTGGGCAGTTCTGTCCTCCAAGGACACTCGAATATTTTGAACCCCTGGGAGCTGGCCTATGTTTCCTTCAATATTCGAGACGCAAGACTGACAGTGCATTCCATCTATTCTCAGCTGGAGGACGACCACATGGCTCCCTTGGCTGCCCAGGGTCTCAGAATTACTGGAATTCTGGTTAGCAAAAGCTGAAGGCATCTTTGGGTTAGTGCTCTGTAACTGCCTAATATCAATTGGTCCCAGGCTTAAGGGCGTCACTTTGTTTTTGATGGCAGCTTCAAATCCCATGTCATTGACATGCTCCCTGAGGTCTTCTGGCTGAATGAGATAAGGCTGGTAAGTGATGACGGCCTCCTGGCTGCTGAGGGAGACTCTGGCCCGCACTACCCCTTGCAGTTTCCGGACCTTGCCTTCGATGGTGCTGACGCAGGACTGGCAGGTCATGCCCTTCACACGGAGCTTCACCACAGCCTCCTGGGAGGGCCAGGACCTGGAGGGCCAGGAAGCAGCCTTTCCTTGTGTGACGCTGGCTTCAAAACCCATGTCCCCAATTTGCTGGCAAACTTGCTGCAGGCTGATGACGGACGGCACATGTTTCACAGTGGCACTGCCTTGTTCCAGGGAAACTTCAATGCTTACGATGCCTTTCAAACTGGAAATCATGCCCTCGATGGACTGGACACATGACTGGCAAGTCATTCCCCAAATCCTGATCAGGTTTGTGGCCACCTGAGCGGAAGGGCACAGGCCATCCGGACTGCCTTCGAAGCCAACATTGTCGAAGGCAAAACTCTGCTTCATTGCTGGTTCCCAGGCACGAGTAGGCAAAGAAAGTTTAGATGAGATCTAAAAGGAAAAGACATAGCATTTTTACCCTTAAAACTAAATATTTTCTACAATATTTCAGTTTTCCTGGTACTGAGATAATAAAAAAACAAAGCCACTAGTGTCAAAACATCCCAAGGATACGAGAACATAAAATACCGAGAAAAAAAGTTCAAGACATCGTGTATAAAATCAACGGGTTTAGCCCTGACACTCTGTGATTCTGAACCTGAAGCCAACTGTCTGCCCTCCTTAATGAAACATCTTTCTGCCAGCAGGCGTGGAGGACTCTGAAGGAGACGGAAAGCACAATAAGGCACGATGCAGCTTCTGCACAGAACACAGTACTGCAGCCTGAAATGGGAAGGCACAGGTGCTGCAAGAGAGCTCCCATCTCGGCTGATCCCTGAAACCTCCCTGCAAAACGTAGTCTTTTCAGCTCAAACTCTGGGGGTCCTGCTGGATTGCAAACCCCAAAATAAGCAACACCACTTCTGTATCTCCCTCTAGGGCAGTGGTTCTCAACCTGTGGGTCATGACCCACAGGAACTGTATTAAAGGGTCATGGCATTAGAAGGCTGAGAACCACTGCTCTAGGGGGTACCTGATTCTCTCAGCAGAAATAAAATGGGATTAACACTCTTTGGGCGCAGGCTCCCAGTGTAGTTTCCCAGGCCCCTGGCCCCTCGGGTCAGAACCCACAGGTGGGCCACATGCCTGTGAAAAGAACTGCTTGCTGGGCCAGGCAAAATGATCACTGGGCCAAGACGGGCGGGAGGGGAAATGCTGGAAAAACAAAAAGTTAAGTTTAACAAGAAATTTCACAACTCTGCCTCTGTTACTGACCTCCTGGGTGTTCATAGGAGTTTTAGTCATTACCTAATTTTTAAGTATGTCAACAAATTAAATTAAATGGACATATTTCTTTTCTTTCTTTCTTTCTTTTTTTTTTCTTTTAAGAGACAGAGTCTCACTTTGTCACCCTTGGTAGAGGGTCGTGGCGTCACAGCTCATAGCAACCTCCAGCTCTTGGGTTTAGGAGATTCTCTTGCCTCAGCCTCCCATGTAGCTGGGACTATAGGTGCCCACCACAACGCCCCGCTAGTTTTTGTTGTTGTTGCAGTTTGGCTGGGGCCGGTTTGAACCTGCCACCCTCTGCATATGGGCCGGCACTCCACTCACTGAGCAACAGATGCCACCCCTTTCTTTCTTTCTTTCTTTTTTTTTTGGACAGAGTTTTACTATGTCACCCATGGTAAAGTGCTGTGGCATCACAGCTCACAGAAAGCTCAAACTTCTGGGCTTAAGTGATTCTCTTGCCTCAGTCTCCCAAGTAGGTGGGACTACAGGCACCCACCACAATGCCTGGCTATTTTTTTAGTTGTTGCAGTTGTCATTGTTGTTTAGTAGGTCAGGGAAGGGTTGAATCCGCCAGCCCTGGTGTATGTGGCCAGTACCCTAACCACTGAGCTATGAGTGCTGAGCCAAGTGGACATATTTCTTAATGCACTACAGTACAAGAGTCGTTTCCTAGCTCTACACATGATGATGTGGCCATCACCATTCTATTAACAAGACAAAATGTTCCTGGCTTGGCGCCTGTAGCTCAGTGGCTAGGATGCCAGCCACATACACTGGAGGGGGTGGGTTTGAATCCAGCCTGTGCCTGCCAAACAACAATGACAACAACAACCAAAAAATAGCTGGACACTGCTGTAGGTGCTTGTAATCCTAGCTACTTGGGAGGCTGAGGCAAGAGAATTGCTTAAGCCCAAGAGTTTGAGGTTGCTGTGAGCTGTGATGCTACAGCACTCTACCCAGGGCGACAGCTTGAGACTCTGTCTCAAAAAAAAAAAAAAAAAACAGACAAAATGTTCCTTTCAGAGGCTGACAATCTTCTACTCTCTCAATTAGCTGTATTTTTTATACCAATTATTAGTAAGTGTGCTTCGAAAATTTAAAAAGGGGCTCTTTCGTATCATTATAAAAATCATGTTTTTCAGCTCGGTGCCTGTGGTTCAAGCAGCTAAGGCGCCAGCCACGTACACCTGAGCTGGCAGGTTCAAATCCAGCCCGGCCCGCCAAACAACAATGACGGCCGTAACCAAAAAAATGGCCGGGCATTGTGGTGGGCACCTGTAGTCCCAGCTACTTGGGAGGCAGAGGCAGGAGACTCGCTTGAGCCCAGGAATTGGAGGTTGCTGTGAGCTGTGATGCCACAGCACTCTATCCAGGGTGACAGCTTGAGGGTCTGTCTCAAAAAACAAACAAACAACAACAACAAAAAACTGGATTATCATGGTGGCCAACAATTACGAAGTAGAAGCTTCCAGACATTGTTTTCAATATATGCTCCTGCAGTGAGACACAGCAACGGAAACACCCAGTCCGTTCCTCGAAGTATTTGTTTTAATTTATTCTCTTGGGCTTTTGATGTCACATACAGGAGGGCTTTACTCAACCCACAGTCATGAAAACATACTCCTATTTTTTTTTTCCAATTGCTTTATTATTTTACCTCTTAAACTTAGGTCTACAGTTCATCTAGAGTTTTTTTTTGTTGTTGTTGTTGTTGTTTTGCAGTTTTTGGCCGGGGCCGGGTTTGAAGCCCACCACCTCCTGTATATGGGGCTGGCGCCCTACTCCTTTAAGCCATAGGTGCCACCCATCTAGAGTTAATTTTTGCATATGGTGTAGGAACAGGTCCAACTTCTTCCTTTTGCATGTAGAAATTCACTTGTCCCAGCACCATTTGTTGAAAAGAGTATTCTTTCCCTCTTGAAGTATCTTGAAACACTTTTCAACAATCAAAGTGGCATACATGTAAGGATTTATTTCTGGGCTTTCAAGTTTCCATTGATCTATATGTTTATCTTTATGTCAGTACCATGGCTGCAACTGGTAACGCAGTGGCTAATGCACATACAGATTGATAGGCTGAGTATGGAAATTTGTGGATTGACTTTCAGGTGTTTGAGCATAACTTCTGGCTTACCGATAAGCTAAGCTACTCACAGTTTTTGCCCATGTGACTGGCTTCCTTCATTTAGCATAAAGTCTTCAACTTTCATCTATATGTCAGACATTTCTTCCATTTTAAGACTGAATAATATTCCCCTGATGGACTTATCACATTTTTATCCACTCATCCATTGATGGACACTTAGGTTGTTTCTACCTTTTGGCTATTGTGAATAATGCCACTATAAACATGGCAAATATGTTTGTGTCTTTGCTTTCAAGTCTTTTGAGCAGATGCCTAGAAATGCAACTTCTGGATCATACAGCAATTCTATTTTTAATTTTTGGAAAACTTTCATCTTGTTTCCATAGTGGTTGTACCATTTTACATCTCTATCACAGCGTTTCCAATTTCTCCATATTTTCACCAACATTTATTATGTTCCTTCCTTTTTTTTTTTTTTTTTTGTTGTTGTTGGTTCAAGGAATGACTATTCTGATAGGCATGAAGCAGTATGTCATTGTAGTTTTAATTTGCATTTTCCAGATGATTAGTGATGTTGAACATCTTTCATGTGCTTATTAACCATTTATATATCTTCCTTGGAGAAATGTCTGTTCGAGTCCTTTTCTCATGATTTAATTATGTTGTTTTGTTGGTGTTGAGTTGAGGCGGTCTCTGTATATTCTGGAATCAGCCATTATTTCTTAGTATACTTTTTTCTTTCCTTTCTGTCCCTTTGGGCCTTAAATTATATGAATTTTTCATATCTTGATATTGTTTTACAGGTCACTGAGGCTCTGTTAATTTCTTGTCTTTTTTTCCCCCCAGTAATCAATTCATTTTGGATCTTTTCTTCTTTTTTGATTTTTGATTTTTTTTATGAAATCCAGGTTGTGTACATAATATATTTTCTTTTCTTATATCTTCAAGTTCACTGATCTTATGCACTCTTTAACCTATTGTTAATCCCATTTCATTTACAATTTTGTTCATCCCTAGAAGTTCTTTTTTAGCTTTAAAAAGCATTTTCCATTTCTCTCCTCATTATACATATTCACGAATTTCTCTACATTCCTGAACATGTTTATAATAGCTATTTTAAAGTCTTTGTTGGGCGGCGCCTGTGGCTCAGCGAGTAGGGTACCGGCCCCATATGCCGAAGGTGGCAGGTTCAAACCCAGCCTCGGCCGAACTGCAAAACAGAAAAATAGCTGGGCGTTGTGGCGGGCGCCTGTAGTCCCAGCTACTCGAGAGTCTGAGGCAAGAGAATTGCTTAAGCCCGGGAATTGGAGGTTGCTGTGAGCTGCGTGACGCCACGGCACTCTACCGAGGGCGATAAAGTGAGACTCTGTCTCTACAAAAAAAAAAAAAATAATAAAAAAAATAATAAAAATAAAAATAAATTAAAATAGGATGGTGCCTGTGGCTCAAAGGAGTAGGGTGCTGGCCCCATATGCTGGAGGTGGCAGGTTCAAACCCAGCCCCGGCCAAAAACTGCAAAAAAAGAAAAAAAATTAAAATAACAATGAGAACACAGTTGATCACAACCAAGTATATCAATTTTCCAAGTGTATTTCTGTAGGACATTTTCTTTTACAACTTGCAATTTCTTTTTATTCTATATAACTGAAAAATGAAACACTAAAAATGATAAAAAGCACGAAACAAAATTAAATGTAAAATTTTGTGAATAGAAAAAGGGCTGGAATGAAATATATCTATCTGTTTCCTGAGCCATGATTCCTGATTTTTTGGATTAGGAGTATATTTCTTATATATATTTTTCTGTATTTTCCAGGGTTTTTTTTTTTACATTACTTTATAGGCAGGAATAAAAAAGAAAGTTACTTAAAACAATTGCAGTGTATCCATGCAGTGGAATTCTACTCAACAATGAAGGAAATGATCACCAACACACATAACATGGATGAATTTTTTTTTTTTTTTTTTTTTTTGGAGTTTTTGGCCAGGGCCAGGTTTGAACCCACCACCTCCGATATATGGGGCCAGTGTCCTATTCCTTTGAGCCACAGGCACTGCCCAACATGGATGGATTTTTTTTTTTGAGAGAGAAAGCCTCAGGCACACACATCACAGCTGTGACATCACAGCTCACAGCAACCTCCAATTCCTGCGCTCAAGCGAGTCCCCTGCCTCTGCCTCCCAAGTAGCTGGGACTACAGGCGCCCACCACAATGCCCAGCCATTTTTTTTTTTTTTGGTTGCAGCCATGCTTGCTGTTTGGCGGGCCGGGCTGGATTCGAACCTACCAGCTCAGGTGTATGTGGCTGGCGCCTTAGCCCGTTGAGCCACAGGCGCAGAGCCCATGGATGGATTTTTAAACCATCATGCTAAAGAAGCCAGACACAAAAGGCTACATATTGTATGATTTCTTAAATATGACATTTTAGAAAAGGCAAACTAGGGATGGAGGATAGGGCATTGATTGCAAAGAGTATGAGGGCACTTTGGGGGTAATAAAAATGGTCTATATCTTAATTATAGCTGTGGGTACCTGACTACATATACATTGACAAAACACATTGAGCTATGTACCTGAAAAGGGTGAATTTTTTTTTTTTTGTAGAGACAGAGTCTCACTTTATTGCCCTTGGTAGAGTGCTGTGGTGTCACACAGCTCACAGCAACCTCCAGCTCCTGGGCTTAGGCAGTTCTCTTGCCTCAGCCTCCCGAGTAGCTGGGACTACCGGTGCTTTCCACAACGCCTGGCTGTTTTTTTGTTGTTGTTGTTGCATCTGTCATTGTTGTTTGGTGGGTCCAGGCTGGATTTGAACCTGCCAGCTCAGGTGTATGTGGCTAGCGCTTTAGCCACTTGAGCCACAGGCGCCGAGCCATGGCTGTTTTTTTTTTTTTTTTTTCGTCGCAGTTTTGCCGGGCCCGGTTTGAGCCCACCACCCTTGATATATGGGGCCGGCGCCCTACTCACTGAGGCACAGGCACCACCCAGAAAGGGGTGAATTTTATGGGAATTATATCTTAATAAACCAGACTTTTTTTTTTTTTTTTTTTTTTGAGAAAGAGTCTCACTTTGTCGCCCACCATACAGTGCTGTGGTGTCACGGCTCACAGCAACCTCTAACTCTTGGGCTGAAGTGATTCTTTTGCCTCAGCCTCCCAAGTAGCTGCGACTACAGGGACTGCTACAATGCCCGGCTATTGTTTTGTTGCATTTGTCATTGTTATTTAGCGGGTCTGGGCCAGGTTCAAACCCACCTGCATTGGTGTACGTGGCCGGCACCCAACCCTCTGAGCTATGGGCACCGCCCTAAGCCAGACTTTTGAAAAAGGCAAACTTAATGGACCAGATTTGGGAATGTTTTTATAGCATGTGTAGGTTTAGAATTTGATCTAGTAGTTCCAGAAAAACAGATTTACCTTCTCTGGATATTTCACATAAATGAAATAAAACAATATGTGACCTTTTACGTTTGCCTTTTTTCACTTAGAATAATGTTTTGAGGCTTAGAAGAATATATTTTTCAGCTTTCAGTCAGAAATATCAGATTTAAAAATTAAAATGAATTTGACTAAGATTGGCCTAACATTAGCTCGGATTATTCTAGTTTGGAAAAGTGCTTCCAGGGTAGTGGTATCTCATTTTTGTATAGCGATTGCTGTTTATAGAGTGGTTCACAAAATTTCCCTGATGTAATGATCACAACAACCCAGTGAAGTAGACAAGGCAAGTGTTATAACCCCCACTGCATAGTACTGATACTACTGCCAGCACCAGCGCTGATAGTAAAGGCACCTAACATTTTTGGAGTGCTTAGTCTGTGCCAGACCCTCTTCGAAGTGCTTTGCACTTATTTATTTGATTTATTAATCATCGCCACAATCCCGTGAAGTACATGCTATTATTGTCATGATTTCACAGATAGGAAAATTTAGGCCCAGAAAAGTATCTTTCCCTAGGTCACCCGATTCACGAGTTAGAGGTGTCGGCTGAGACCCAGACAGTCTCACATGTACACCTCCCCATCACATGTATACCTCTACCTCACATGTACACCTCCCCATCACATATACACCTCCCCCTCACATGTATACCTCCACCTCACATGTACATCTCCCCCTCACATGTACACCTCCCCCTCACATGCGCACCTTACCATCACATGTGCACCTCCACCTCACATGTACATCTCTCTGTCACATGTACACCTCACCCTCACATGTGCACCTCCACCTCACACGTGCACCTCCCCCTCACACGTGCTCCTCCCCCCACATGTGCACCACCCCCTCACACGTGCTCCTCCCCTCACACGTGCACCACCCCCTCACAGTGCACCCTCCTCACATGTGCTCCTCCCCCTCACACATGCACCACCCACTCATATGTGCACCTCCCCCTCACACTCTCCCTCACACGTGCACCACCCCCTCACACGTGCACCTCCCCCTCACACGTGCACCTCCCCCTCACACGTGCTCCTCCCCCTCACACGTGCACGACCCCCTCACACGTGCACCTCCCGGTCAAGTGCAAGGCACTAACCTCACATTCTTTCTGGGCAGTCTTTTGTTTTGTTTTGTTTTAATCTTTGCTGTTTTTCTGCCAGTCTTAATGTGAAACAATGTTGCTTAACATTTCACAGTGGGCTCCTAAACATGTCCTTTAATCTTGCAGGTGTCAGTTACTGGCGGGTGCCTCATGAACTGATAGAATGCTGGACTCTAGAAGAGCGGCCTTTACTTGGAAGCCTGCGTCACATGGCTCCGATTCGGAAGAGGTCATCTGTGTTCTGTTGATTATTTGTTTTGTTTTCTAATCTGTAGCCCATATTTTTACTACCTTTATGAAGGGAAAATGAATGGTAGTTCATGACCTTAACTAAGCATTCCTTGCTGCATATGACAGTTTTCAAATAATCATGCCATTATGATTATATTTTATTTATTTATTTTTTTTTTATTTTTACATATACATGTGTTAATTAGGTTTCCCCTTTTTGCCTTCATAGAATTTAAAAGGTTTAAAATTTAATAACAATAACAATGTTTAAGATAAGGATTAGAAACAAAACCACATAAAGAATGAACCAAGATAAATACATTCAGAAAAGAAAACAAATGATTATTTCATTTAAATATTAAGCAATATTAGTAATAATAATGCCAAGATAGTAATGTTCACATTGTCAAATAAGACATTATAGAGTGCTTTGACCTTTTTTTTTTTTTTTTTTTGAGACAGAGTCTCACTGTGTTGCCCTCAGTAGAGTGCTGTGGCGTCACAGCTAACAGCAACCTCAAACTCTTAGGCTTAAGCAATTCTCTTGCCTCAGCCTCCCCAGTAGCTGGGACTACAGGTGCCTGCCACAGTGTCTGACTATTTTTTTGTTGTTGTTGTTGCATTTGTCATTGTTGTTTAGCAGGCTGGGCTAGGTTCCAACCTGCCAGCCCAGGTGTATGTGGCCGGCGCCCTAACCACTGAGTTATGGGCACCAAGCCTACAATTCTATTTCTAATAATATGAGTTCATTATGTTATTAGTCATCTAGGTAAATATCCTGCCTGACCATGAAAATATAGATTTTTTTATTTGAGACCGAGTCTCACTATGTTGTCCCGGGTAGAGTGCTATGGCATCATAGCTCACAGCAGCCTCAAACTCTTGGGCTCAAGTGATCCCCTTGCCTCGGCCTCCCAAGTAGCTGGTACTACAGGCATGTGCCACCCTCTCTAGCTAATTTTTTTTTTTTTTTATAGTACATGCAATGTATTATGAACTTTATCCTGAGGAGTGAGAAGGCACTGGGACTATTTTTTTTTTTTAACAAGTGAACAGTTTATTAAGAATTAAACAAAGGTATGATGTGATACAGTACAAGCAAGACACTCAAGATAGGTATAATAGTACAACTCACACAAAAACTTAAACTTCACCTCAAAAAAAATCACAAGACAGAAGAGAAAACAATTTCACTGTTACAAAATAAGATATTTCAGGGGCAGCACCTGTGGCTCAGCGAGTAGGGCACTGGCCCCATATACTGAAGGTGGCGGGTTCAAACCTGACCTCTGCCCAAACTGCAAAATAGAAAAATAGCCAGGCGTTGTGGCAGGCGCCTATAGTCCCAGCTACTTGGCAGGCTGAGGCGAGAGAATCGCCTAAGCTGGGGAGTTGGAGGTTGCTGTAAGCTGTGTGGCGCCACAGCACTCTACCGAGGGCAATAAAGTGAGACTCTGTCTCTAAAAAAAAAAAAAAAGATATTTCATGCACAGTATTAACTCTGCCCCCACCAAAGCCCAACCTCCCAACAAACAAAAAAATATCTGGGAATGCTGCTATGCTAACATTAACCACAGTATAATCATTCATAGGAAAACAGTAGTTAAGCAATGAATTTAAATTAAATAACAAAGTTCAAAATATCATAAACTCATAATTTTTCTATTTTTAGTAGAGACAAATATCACCAATAACAAAGGAAAGTGTACTTATATCATTATTATTATTATTATTATTTTTGAGACAGAGTCTTACGCTGTCACCTGGGATAGAGTGATGTGGTGTTATAGCTCACAGTATCCTCCAACTCTTGGGCTCAAGCGATCCTTTTGCTCAGTTTTTCCATTTTTAGTAGAGACAGAATCTTGCTTTTGCTTGGGTTTGTCTTGAACTCCTAAGCTCAAGCAATCCACCCTAAGGTTCCCAGAGTGCAAGGATTATAAGCGTGAGCCACAGTAAAATATAAATCTTGATAAAATATAGATCTGAAAATATAGGTCTGAATAAGTACAAAGTTACCAAAACTATGTGAAAAGTGGGAATAATTCTCTACAATGGCCCGCGTGGCATGTTCTTATTGGGAAGGTGATTTTAAATATCCTAGTGGACGCAGTGGGAATGCTGTGATAAGTATTTTTCCCCACAAAAATGAACTCACAGGCTTTATTGGCAATAGTCAAAAAAATCTATTTAGACTTAATTCTTGAAATTTTTTATGACTTATTCTGAATTCCTTTCTCTTTTCTGTTGCCACAAATCACATTTTTATTGAATAGTTTTTTTTGTGTGTGTTCCATGAAATTAATAGCATTAGACACCTTCACATCTGTGTCTGTGACTTTTGTGTGTTTTAAATACACAAAATCATATATTTCTGCTGGCTCTGGTAGCTCATGCCTATGACCCCAGCAACTTAGGGGCCTGAGGCAGGAAGATCACTTGAGTCCAGGAGTTTGAGACCAGCTCGGGCACCAGAGCAAAACTGTCTCTAACAAATGGAAAAAGTTAGCAGAGTGTGGGAGGATCACTTGAGCCCAGGACTTCGAGGATGCAATGAGTTATGATTGTCCACTGTACTCCAGCCTAAGTGACAGAGAGAGACCCTATCTTTAAAAATAAATAAATGAACTAGTTGAAATTTAAAATATTAAAAAAAATCATATTTCTTTTTGGTATCTTGATTTTATTCATCACCTGCTCTAAAATTTGATTCAGTGCCCCTTTGGAATTTCAGAGTACTTTCTTTCTTTCTTTCTTTTTTCTTTTGAGATAAGAGTCTCATTCCGCCTTTCTTTTTTTCTTTTTTTTTTTCTTTGAGATAAGAGTCTCATTCGGCTGCCCTCCATAGAGTGCTATGGCATCACAGCTTACAGCAACCTCAAACTCTTGGGCTCAAATAATTTTCTTGTCTTAGCCTCCCAAGTAGCTGGGACTACAGGCACCTGCCACAATGCCTGGCTATTTTTATTTATTTATTTATTTTGAGACAGAGTCTCACTATGTCACCCTTGGTAGAATGCTGTGGCGTCACAGCATACAGCAACCTCAAACTCTTTGGGCTTAAGCGATTCTCTTGCCTCAGCCTCCCAAGTAGCTGGGACTACAGGCGCCCACCACAATGCCCGTCTATTTGTCATTGTTGTTGTTTAGCAGGCCCAAGCCAGGTTTGAACCCGCCAGCCTCAGTGTATGTGGCTGGCACCCTACCCCCGAGCTACCAGCGCCACATATGCCCAGCTATTTTTTAGAGACAGGGTCTTGCTCTTGCTCAGGCTGGTCTCCCACCTGTGAGCCCAGGCAATCCACCTGCCTCAGCCTCCCAAGTGCTGGGATTACAGGTGTGAGCCACCGCTCCCAGCTCAGACTACTTTCTTACTTTTGCCCTCTGTCTTTTACAGAAATGTAGAGAGTTTTATTCAGTTTTTAGTAGTTAATCATCCCTTGTCAAAATAGATCCTATTTCTTAAAGGGCATAATTTTATTGTCTTTATTTTGGCTTTGAACCTATAGTTAGCAACTATTATTTGAGTCAAGAGCAGTGGTTCTCAGCTGAGGGTGATTTTGCCTCCAAGTGGATATTTGACAATGTTTGGAGACATTTTTAATTGTCCACTATGGGAGGGAAGGGAGTGGGGGAAGCTACTGGCATCGACTAGGTAGAGATGCTACCCAACATCTTGGAACACACAGGGCAGTCCCCACAATACAGAATCATGTGACCAACATGGTAATAGGGCCAGTGTTGAGAATCCTCAGTGTAAATTCTAGTAGAAGATGTATACACAAAACAGGCGGATGGCTTGTGGAGACTCTCCCCATGTTGGTTCCTTCTCCTTGGGGATTAGGAAGTGTCATTTTTGATGTATGGACAGGATAATGATGTTGATGGCTGAGGAACACTTGTGAGGTCCAGAGGAGCCATCTGATTCACTAGAGAAAATATTCATTAGAGTTTTAGGGTTGAACATACTATATTTGCAATTTTTACTGTATTTGGCAATTTTCAAATAACCATGCCATTTCACATTTCTTTGTCTTTCTTTTTTCTTTTTTTTGTAGAGACAGAGTCTCACTTTGTTGCCCTTGGTAGAGTGCTGTGGCCTCACATATCTCACAGCAACCTCTAGCTCTTGGGCTTAGCCGATTCCCTTGCTTCAGCCTCCCGAGTAGCTGGGACTACAGGCGCCTGCCACAGTGCCTGACTTTTTTTTTAGAGAGACAGAGTCTCACTTTATCATCCTTGGTAGAGTGCCATGGCGTCACACAGCTCACAGCAACCTCCAACTCCTGGGCTTAGGCAATTCTCTGGCCTCAGCCTCCCGAGTAGCTGGGACTATAGGTGCCTGCCACAACGTCCAACAGCTATTTTTCTGTTTTGCAATTCGGCCAAGGCTGGGTTTGAACCCACCACCTTCGGTGTTTGGGACTGGTGCCCTACTCGATGAGCCACAGGTGCCGCCCCACCCGGCTATTTTTTTGTTGCAGTTTGGCTGGGGTTGGGTTTGAACCCACCACCCTCGGTATATGGGGCCAGTGCCTTACCAACTGAGCCACAAGCACCGCCCCCTCTTTTTTTTTTTTCTGAGACAGAGTCTCACTCCATTGCCTATAGAGTGCCCTGGCATCATCATAGCTCATAGCAACCTCAAACTCTTGGTCTCAAGAGATCCTCTTGCCTGAGCCTCCCGAGTAACTAGTACTACAGGCATGTGCCACAATGTGTGGCTCGTTTTTTTTATTTTTAGTAGAGAGTGGGTCTCACTCTTGCTCAGGCTGGTCTCGAATTCCTGAGCTCAAGCAATCCACCTGCCTCGGCCTCTTGGAGTGCAAGGATTAGAGTCATGTGCAACTGTGCCCAGCCTATGATCCCATTTCTAAGAATGTGAGTTCATGATGTTATAATTGCTTCTAACAATTCCTTTTGAGGGAATTGACTTGGGGGATCACTGTGTGACCCTTGATTTTTGAGAGGATGGGCCTCAGGAATTGAAGCTGGTCAAAGCAGTGGAAAGAGCAGACAATGTTTTGAAGTTGTTGTTTTTTTTTTTTTTTGAGACAGAGCCTCAAGCTATCACCCTGGATAGAGTGCTGTGGCATCACAGCTCACAGAAACCTCCAATTCCTGGGCTCAAGCGAGTCTCTTGCCTCCGCCTCCCAAGTAGCTGGGACTACAGGCGCCCGCCACAATGCCCGGCCATTTTTTGGTTGCAGCCATCATTGTTGTTTGGCGGCCCAGCTGGATTCGAACCCCCGAGCTCAGGTGTACGTGGCTGGCACCCGCCGAGCCAAAGTCTCCATCTTTTTTAATGGCTGAGTAGTTTTCCATGGTGTCTACAGCTTGTAATCTATTCCTGGGTTGGTGGGCATTTAGGTTGTTTCCACAATTTGGCAATTGTAAATTGAGCTGCGATAAACAATCTAGTGCAAATATCCTTATGATAAAATGACTTTTTTTCTTCTGAGTAGATAGATGCCTAGTAATGGGATTGCAGGGTCAAATGGGAGGTCTAATTTAAGTTCTTTCAGGATTCTCCATACTTCCTTCCAAAAAGGTTGTATTAGTTTGTAGTCCTACCAGCAGTGCACAAGTGTTCCCTTCTCTCTACATCCACATCAGCATCTGCAGCTTTGAGACTCTGATGTGGGCCATTCTCACTGGAGTTAGGTGATATCTCTGGGTAGTTTTGATTTGCATTTCCCTGATGATCAGGGCCGATGAACATTTTTCCAATGTTTGTTAGCCATTAATTTGTCTTCATCAGAGAAGTTTCAGTTCATATCTCTTGCCCAGTGGTAGATGGGATTGTTTACTCTTTTTTTGTTGATTAATTTGAGCTCTTGGTAGATTCTAGTTATCAGTTTTTTTTCTGATTCATACCCTGAGTGCTAGGATAACAGGAATGAACCACCACACCTGGCCTCATGTTAGTTTTTGATTTAAGGTAGAAAGTATTTTCACATTAAGAAAGTAATTATCTTTTCCCGTTCTGACCACCTCAGTCCCCACCCTGCACCGAGGCCACTGGTTCACCTCGTGGAGTGCTCCTAGTCCAGGAGCCTCCTGCTGTGTGGCCCTGTGAGCGTCCTCCATTGTGTCATTTTTTTAAACGAGTTTTCCTTTCTGAAGTACAAGCACTATTAACACAGTGGGATTGTATGGGGCAGAATTAGGATGACTATACAAAGTCCATAACACATTATATTATGTAGCGCTTTTGTGAACAATAATTCTAAACTTGGACTACATGTTAAAGCCTTGTTTGCATACTTCTTTTTTTTTTTTTGCAGTTTTTGGCTAGGGCCAGGTTTGAACCTGCCACCTCCAGCATATGGGGCCAGGACCCTACTCCTTTGAGCCACAGGCACCACTCTGTTTGCATACTTCTGTAAATAAAAAATTTTAGAGCACACACATATATATATAAGAATGAAAAATTTGAGCACGTGTGTGTGTGTTTGTGTGTGTGTGTGTGAAAGAGAGAGAAATGAGTACAAATATTCCTAGAACTCTATCCATGTCCAAGGTAGAATGAGCCCACTAATACTTGTCTTTATATGGCTGATTTCCAAAGTAAAATTATATGCAGCTGATTTATTGGGGTAAGAGAAAAAAAATAGAATATCTTGGGCAGTACCTGTGGCTCAAAGGAGTCAGGTGCTAGCCCCATATGCCAGAGGTGGTGGGTTCAAACCCAGGCCCGGCCAAAAACTGCAAAAATAAAAAAAGATTAGAATGTCTTCCTTTTATCTCATCCTTTAAATTTTTAATTTGTTGTGTTTTATACATTACAGTAAATAAAATTAGACATCCTAAGTTGTCCCTCTCATCCTAATAAATCAACTTGCACATCCTACTTTGGAGATCAGTATTAGTGAGATATCTGTGGGTTGATTCCACCCTGGGGGCCTACAGAGTTCTGTGGGACATCTGCCCACTCATTTCTGTCAGCCACAAAGGATCACAAGAAATGTGTTTGAATTTGAATATACCCCAGTCAAAATGCCCCCTGAAGCTTAAAGCAGAATTTAAAAACTAGCAGGATAAAGCTTAGTACTGGCAAAAGCACACAGACCTACACACAACACACGCACAGGGAAAAACAAGTTATTCAACTTTGCCTGACCTGGGGTATGTTATGCAGCCTCTTTGGGACTCAGTTTCCTCCTTAGTAAAATGACAGGGTTGGGCCAGATGCTTGCCAAGCCCCTTCCTGCACTGACATTCTGTGACAGTGATGACCCTGCCGGGAGTATCAGGTTGTGGGAGCAGCAGATCTGTGTGTCAGTCGACAGGGCGGCTCTGTTATTACAAAATCCAGCAGACTGCGGTCCCAGGATTGATGACCAGGAGCACAGTGTGTGCTGAAATCAATCCCAGCTGTCCCCAGGGGTGACCCTGCCACTGGTCATAGCAACGGAACATGGAGGAGTTGGAGATGTTCAGGAGGGCTCAGGGAGAGACAACATAGGAAAATAGGCCTTCTGAGGAAAAGTTAGAAATGAAATTCTTCGGGCTAGTAAAGGACACATTAAGATGGATTAGCTTCAAACTCCCAGCACTTGAGCAATTGTTCATTTTGATCGTGGCAGTCTTAGGTGAAGCTCTTTTTGTTGCAAGGAACAGAGGCCTCCCCAAGCTGGCTTAAGGATGTGCACAGCTAGGAACACAAGTGTCACTGGGACTTCCAGAACAGACAAGCTGTAAGGAACTCAGGCATCTCTTGGGGGGTTTATATCTTAAGTGTTCTCTCCCTGAACCTCTGCTCAGTTCTCTGCTCTCGGCTTCTAACTCCCAGTACCCAATTCACTGAAAGGTCAGCTTGCAGGTGAACATTATGGCCCCCACTCCCTACCCCACGTGACTTTTCAGCTGCAGTGCCATTGCCAGTTGGCTCATCTTTTCTTTTTCAATTCTAGATTCCTCCGAAAGGATTTATTTATTACCCTAGCTTATCTTTTTGTGTGAGGCCACATCAATCATCAGTCATTGTGGCTAGCCAGTAGATGAGTCACCCTCAGGTCCAGTGCCCACCCCTGGGCCTGGCATGTGTGAAGCAGGCAGGTTAGGGCATGTGCCCCCATGGCCATAGGGGCAAGTTTCCTCTGATCACTATGTGCACAGACTGGCCAAAATGAACACCTTCAGCACAGGGCCCAGCCCTCTTTCAACTTGATACTGATATGAAAACAAGGTCAGTCTGGCCCTGAGATTTTATACAGAGGTAAGATGTAATAACACTTCTAAGGAACAACCTTTGAAATAGTAGGAGTCTCCTTCCACCTTGAGGCATGCAGGTAGAGTGCTACCTCATGGCTATGGCTTGGGCTGTAGGGCTCCTAAGAGTTTCCTATTCACCCATTGGTCTATAAGAATCTAAATTCACTCCCTTACAGAGCCTAATTTCTCATCAGAACATCTGATCTTTGCTGATAGGAAGTCAGCTATGTTAGAACTTTACAAAGCACCAATTCTGATTAACCACAGACAAAGTTTCATTACTTAACCAGAAGATGCTGGAAACAACCGAAGGACCTGTGGACCATCCTAAGTTGGCTGGATGTATTTTCAACTTTGAATGGACATTAATATCCAGTTTCTTTCTTTCTTTCTCTTACTTTCTTTCCTTCTTTCTTTCTTTCTTTCTTTCTTTCTTTCTTTCTTTCTTTCTTTCTTTCTTTCTTTCTTTCCTTCCTTCCTTCCTTCCTTCCTTCCTTCCTTCCTTCCTTCCTTCCTTCCTTCCTTCCTTTCTTTTTCTTTCTTTTTCTTTCTCTTTCCTTCCTTCTTTCTTTTTGACAGAGTCTCACTTTGTCACCCTTGGTAGAAACCCCAGATTCATAGGCTCAAATGATTCTCTTGTGTCAGCCTCCCGAGTAGCTGGGACTACAGGCATCCACCACAACACCCAGCTATTTTTAGAGACAGTCTAGCTCTTGCTCAGGCTGTTCTCAAACTTCTGAGCTCAAGCAATCCACCAACCTCAGCCTCCCAAAGTGCTAGGATTACAGGCGGGAGCCTCCACACCCAGCCTAAATATCCAGTTTCTATCTGCTTTCTGATCCAACTCACAACTCAGTGGCTCTGAGCGCCTATCCTCTCATTCCTTGATATGACTCTTCTGCTCAGCATCCTACCTAGAATCTCCCAAATCTTCCAAGAATGGAAAATGAGACATTAATGTATAAGGGGGCAGGGTAATTATTTATGATCTTTTCTTTGTGCTGGACTTAATCACACCACCAGCTTCAAAGAGGGCAGAAAACCCAATTACCTCAAGTGCAAAGACCTTAAGAACAAAGACTGCAAATTAGAGTAAAGCTTTATCTACCCAAAGCAGAGCTACCCAGATGCTTCACTACCTACAATCAGACTAGAACCTGGGGACAAGCCAGAAGATGCCTTAGTCATCAAAATTATCTACACAGGCTCATACTGGTGTATTTAAAGCAGCATATAATTCAAAACAACTGTGTTCCCTAGAGGGCTGGATGGCCTATTATCCTTTAAGAAAGACTGGATGAATCTTACAGAAATAGGAAAAGCTAGGTTCCTCACTCATAATCTATTTACTTTTTATTTATATGGAATTTTATCAAGTTTGGTTATCTGGTTTCTCAACCCAGAACAAACTAAAAGAAGGCAATTAGACTAAAAGAAGATGGGTCGTGAGGTTGCTGCCCGGAAAACAGCATTCTCCCTCACAAACGGGAAAAGTAATTTCTGGCTACAAGAAAAGAGACTAAAAAGTGATTCTAGAAAAGAAAAGTAGACTCGGAAAATCCCAAGCACAACAGCTTGAATGGGCACACATAGCTCAAAGGTTTGGACACTACCACGTAACAGGACAGTAACTAAAGTTTACAAAAATGAACGTAAGCAGAACAAAAATGTTAAATTAAGATCAGTATATTCTATTTGAAAATCTGGTAAGGATGTGACTTTTCTTTTAGAAAGAGTTCCATACAAATTGATTAAATTTTTAAATGTGATGTTTAAAAGGCTAAACCTTACGCCAGCTGGAAGGGTCCACTACCCAGAATGACATGTTTTGTTCTGGATAACTGAGGCTCTGTTACAGCTCGGTTCAAATCCTCTCTAGACTATTTCCTAAAGGACAGTAGGGCACCTAGTCAGCCAGGGAAATGCAGTAACTTTGCCTAGCATACAATTTGGAATAAACCAACAGGGGTTTAGGAAGGTTTTACTGTATTTGGTTTGCAGGCTTCACTTGGCACGTCTCTTTAAAAGGCTGCCTGCCTTTGAACTAATCCTCTATTTATAATCCAGCTGGAGAGAGGCCTCAGCAATGTATACACATTCCTCGAATTTACAGAGTACTGCTCACGTAAGCCCAGAGCCCCCATCCAGAGCTCCTGCCTTGACCCTCACTTCTCCAGAAAGCACCCTGAATCATCCTGGAAACATCTTGGTGCTGCAGTAGATGGGCCACCTGGCATGCCCAGCACCCCACATTCTCAGTGGGGAGCACAGGGCACATCTGGGAATGGGGGCATGAGCTGGATTAGACTCAGTAAACACCATCACTCACTCTTGACGACCTGTGCTGCTCAGACGCCCTTTCCTAGCAGCCAAGGGCTGAGGCCTCATGCGCAGCCTGCCCCTATCAAGCCGTTCCTTTCTTATAACTCATTCCCTCCCCTAGAACAACGCCAACTTCACATTTTCCTTCCTCCCCCCTCACACAAATTATTGCAAGTCATGGCGGTCTAAATATAGCACAGGGTCTGCTCTCCAGATGCCGAGGCCTCGCCGTGCAGCCTCGACTTTTCCCTGATGTCTTTCCAGCCGCCTCTGTGCTCTCGCTGTCCTTTCTCTGTCTTTCTCACCTTTTCTATCTCCCTGAAACTCCTGCTCTCTGCCCCCCAGTCTGCTCTGGTCTTTTCACTTCAAAGGTAAGTTTTAGAGGTTCGTAGTCCTCCAACAGTGCTAGCGATGGTGTAGGGAGACAGTCTAAAGAAGTGGCAAGAGACAGTGGGTCCTATAGGACCCTCAGCAACAAGCATCTGTAGGTCCTTGCTAACACTTCACTTAGTTGCTTTGTCCAGAAGCCATTTGCCCTCCTTTCTCCTCATCTTCTTGGGTCCTGGATACCAAAAAGTGGTGGGTCACTCCCTCTGTTGAACAACTTCCTATCTTACTGGAAAATAGCTATTAGGACACACTTCATGCCATCACTTTCTTGAAGTTAAATAGTATCAATTCCTTTTGTCTTCATCAAGGCTGGTGTCCAGAGCCTTAATCATTTTCATGGATTCTCTCTGTACCATGTCCAAGTTGGCCAGAGCACCCCTTGGGATGTGGAGCCAGGCCTTGAGTCCACTGTCCTAATAAGGGTCTGACTCCTGCTTTGTGATGCTTCTTAATCACAAGCCCTGTCTAACTTACAAAGGAGTGCTGCAGTGACGATGTGTACTTACGCCTGCCTAGAGGTCCACTCTGATGATAGAATGGTCCCTTCTGCATTGAAAGCAAAGCATTTGATCCATGTACATGTTTTATTACATCCTTTTCCTCATGCCTGTTCACTCACTCTATTAGTCAACTTTAAGTGCTAACGTGGCAGTGTCAAAGTGACCCATGTCCTGTAGGTAAAGAGTATATAATTATTAAGTTTGACTATCCATTTACTTATTCAAAAAACAGTTATTGGGAGGAATGAGGCACACCTGTAATGCAGGAGGATGATTAAGCCTGGCAGTTTGATTGTGCTCTAACTGCATTTGAGACTAGCCCCTGCACTCCTGCCTAGACAACATAGTGAGACCTCTGTCTCCAGGAAACTAACACTAAAAACAAAACTTTAAGAAAATATTATTAGACACCTCTTTAGACCAAGCACTAGAGGTAAAAATAAGAATTTGCCTCAGAGAGACACGTGGACCAATCCAAGTCTTCTCAACCTCAGCCCAATGAACATTTTAGCCCCATAATGGTTATGTGGGTTGCTCTGTGCACTCTGGGGTATTCAGCAGCACCCCTGGCTTCCAGCCACTAGATGCCAGTGGTAGATCCCTGCATACAAGTTGTGACAAAAATGTCTGCAGACATGGCCAAAATCGTGGAAACAAAATCACCCCAGATTGAGAACCACTAGCCTGGTGAGATAGGCAGATTTGCAAATGA
This sequence comes from Arctocebus calabarensis, assembly GCA_963573935.1. Taxonomy (NCBI): domain Eukaryota; kingdom Metazoa; phylum Chordata; class Mammalia; order Primates; family Lorisidae; genus Arctocebus; species Arctocebus calabarensis. The sequence goes on along the minus strand of CAUYON010083945.1, from coordinate 19,837 downwards.
TCATTACAGTTGAAAGAAGCCCTACAATAGAGGCATAAACACATAGAGTCAGAGAGCACTTGAGTGTGTTCTGAAGGAAGGATACAAAATTTCCATGTAGAGCAATGGCAGAGGAAGAATATTGTAGGCAGATGGAACATCATGTGCAAAGGCTCGGGGGCATCACAGAACAGTTCAACTGCTAGACATGGCAGCTGCCAGGAGAGATAAAAGGAGATGGGGATGAATTGGCCTGGCCCAGTGTATAAAGGACCTGTATGATGAGGATATTTGCACTCGATCCTGAGGATGAGGGGAAACAGAGGTTTTTGAGCAGGGCCACATATGAATGGATGCACTTTTGGTTTGAATGGCACAGTGAGGGGAAGAAGCTGTGGTATAACTCACAAAAAGATGATGTGGACATGAAGTAAGGCAAGAGTGCTTGAAAGGTAACAGAGAGGGCAGGGTTGGAGAACTCTGACACAGAACGTGCAGAACTGAGACACAGCGGATGTGGGGAAGGAGACAGAGACTAGAACTTCAGAGTTGAGGGGTCTCTACTGGGCCAGTCTGAGCACTGAGGCCTTTTTCTGTCCTGGAAACATTCTGGAGTTTGGGCTGTCCCCACCTTGTCTGGGAAGTTGAGCCTTTGGAGACACTTTGCATTGCTAATCCTTCTTTCTTACTTGCTTTTAGATGGGGTTCTTGGAAAGCATCTGGTAAGCAGAACCCTTTACGAACTGAGTCAAGGAACTGAACTTCCAATTTTTTCATTGCCACCATCTGGCAGTCAAGTGGCTTTGAGCCTCAGTTTATCCATTTGTGATCGAAGAACCCATGGCCTCACCTACCACAATGTGGGGAGTATGAATAGGGCTGTTTCTGTGGGTGGTTAGGACTCCCAAGGGTACTTGGCACTTAATGCCTGCAGTTGGCCAGGCTTGTGAGTAGTTGTAATCAGGCCTGATGGGAAGCCCCCCCAACTCTACCACGGCCTTGAGCAGCTGCCAATTCTGTGACCAAGCCTGCTTCGAAACTTGCCTGCAAGTTATGCTTTTCAGGATGTCTGCTTCCTGCAAATGGCCTTCCCTAAACCTTCCCAGGCTCCAAGACGCCCCTTCGGCTATGATCCAATCATCCTTCATGGCCCCAGCTCAGTGGGAGACCTTGAGACAGGCCCACTCCATTTGGCATCCTGCACCCCCTCTTCTATAGCCCCCTCCCTGCCTTCATGAAAGAAGAGAAGGAGATTGGGAAGGAGGCAACACAGGGAGAGGCTGCCCAGCTGCCAGTCACGATAGCCTTGGCCTGCCATGTCACAGTCTTCGCCAGCGTTTCCTCTGGGTGGGCTAGAGGGGTGGATGGTGCCAGGAGGCAAATGGTGAGTGAGTGTGAGTGTGTGTATGTGAGAGAGCGAGAAGGAGAGGGAGAGCTGCCCCCACTCCAGGAGCCCTGCACCGATGGCGATCTCTCTCCCCATGCGGGAACAAGGGGCGCATTGTTCGCCCGCCTATCTCTTGGTTTCTGATTCACCCTGGGGCCACTGCAGCCTGAGCAGGTTCACAGCTGCTCAGGGATACACTTTCCAGCATATTTAGGACTTGGAACAACCCCAGGTTTCAGGAACACATGGTGATGGGGGAGGGAAGGGGTTCAAATAGACTTGGAAGCGGGGAAGCAAGCTACTTTTTTCTTTCTTTAAGACGAATCTCCATTTTCATCATCTGATAGCAGGAACAGCATCTGAGGATGGCGGATGAATTGCAAACCTGTGCAGGTCAGGGGAGAGGGCAGGCACATGGGAGGAGATGGGCAGATTTAGTTCATCCTGGCTGAGGTCTTCTCATGCAGCCTTGTCCCCTCTGACATGCAGCTCTTGCTCCAGTTACAGCCTCCACCCAGCTGGGCCTGCCAGCAAAGCAGCCTGTAGGGTCCTCCAGAGCACAGGGAGTTAGCCGGGTGGGCCTCTGGCTTCCAACAGGCAGCGAGGGGCCGGGAGGAGCTGGAGATGGGCCCTAAGATCTTCCACATCAATAGGGTCTATTCTTCCTATTCCTGGTGGTTGGCTCAGGAGGGGATGGAGACGGTACTGTCCCAACCTCTGCCATCTCCTCTTCTCTTACACAGACAGAGGCCAGGTGACACTGCCATCCTAAGCATTCTGCCTGCCATTCATCCTTCTGCCTCATGTCTGTTGGGGGCTTTCCAAGAGCCAGGCACGTGCCAGGTGCTGGCTTTTAGCAAGGAGCAGAACATGGTCCCTACCCTCCAGGGACCTCAGGTTCAATGGAGAACCTACCAGAAAGGCAAATAGCAGCATGCATGTGCTGGGGGCCTAGGCAGTACAAAACCAGGCTTAGAGCTGCCAGCGCCTTCAGGAGGCCTGGCTCTGCTCACCTGGCTGCAGGTAGCCCTTCCTCCACCACCATCTAGCCGGGTGAACCAGGGCAGGTTTCTCTATGTGCTTCAGTCATCTTGGTCCACAGGGAGGAGCACAGCTGCCCCACCCACCTCCCAGCATGGCTTCGAGACTCAAGTAAGACTGTGCACAAAATCCCCAAGTAGAAAACCTTTGTCTAATTTTCAGATCCCTCTTCTAGCCCTTTTCTCCATGGGGCAACTGAGGACTGAGGCCCATCACGCAGGAACCCGTATCAGAACAGGGAGGCTGGTGTGTGCCCAGCTCACTGCCCCTCCCCAGCCCTGGCCTGGGGCAGTGCTGCACAGAGCTGGCGTCTGTGCAGGGGTGCACAGGAGCCCCCACTCCCACACAGAGTCCCTTTTTCCTTAGCTGCTACACAAAGCTTACTCACAGGCTCCTATTCAGAGGGCCGGCTGATTGAAAAGGTTGCCGACAGATGGCAGAGTGAACCTTGGGCCTGCCTCAGTGGGTGAGTGAGCTAGGCCCCAAGGCCCCCACCCCGGAGGGGACCTACTGGGCCCTGACTCTGCACAGACACAGCAAGGAAGGTGCAGGGTGATGGGGAGTTCAGGGCTGACTTCCTAGCCTCCAGCCCCCTCGGGACACTTGCCCCTCTGCTCTCCAGTGTTCCCCTTCACCAAACGAGGTCAAGAATGACAATGACAATGATGTGGCTAAGAGACTCTGACCCTGAGCTCAGCTGCCGCTCTTTGGGGTGAATGGAAAGAGGGGATAGGGAATAGGTGTCTGGAGACTAGACCAGTTTGTAGCTGTATAAAACGGTGTAAACATCATGGTTAAAACAGGACAGGGCTCGTAGCCCATAGCATAGTGGTTACGGCGCCAGCCACAGACCCCAAGGCTGGTGGGTTTGAAACTGGTCCAGGCCAACTAAACAACAATGACAACTGCAACAACAAAATAGCCAGGTTTTATGGTGGGCACCTGTAGTCCCAGCTACTTGGGAGGCTGAGGCAAGAGAATCGCCTAAGCCCAAGAGCTGGAGGTTGCTGTGTACTGTGAGCTGTGACGCCACAGCACTCTACCGAGGGTGACATAGGACAACTCTATCTCAAAAAAAAAAAAATGGCTCGGCGCCTGTGGCTCAACGGGCTAAGGCGCCAGCCACGTACACCTGAGCTGGCGGGTTCGAATCCAGCCCAGGCCTGCCAAACAGCAATGATGGCTGCAACCAAAAAATGGCCGGGTGTTGTGGCGGGCACCTGTATTCCCAGCTACTTGGGAGGCAGAGGCAGGAGACTCGCTTGAGCCCAGGAATTGGAGGTTGCTATGAGCTGTGATGCCACTGCACTCCATCCAGGGTGACAGCTTGAGGCTCTGTCTCAAAAAAAAAAAACAGGACAGGGCTCGGTACTGCCTAGTCACAGTGCTATCTACTAAGAACGTTTTGCAAAGATGGAATGTCCCGTAGCTGCACTGTCCAGTGGGACCACCACTGGCCACATGTGGCTACTGAGCACTGAAATACGCAGCTAGTGCAACTGAACTCTGAACTTAATTAATTTTCAATAGCCACATGTGACGTGTGACATCATGCAGGACAGCACAGGTCTAGCAGAGAGGGAATGCTGAGGCTTTGAACACAGACCGACCCAGGTGCGAATTCTGACTCTGCAACTTACACTCATCACTGTGTGACTGGGGGTTGCTACTTGATCTCTTGGGACTCAGTTTTCCCATCACCAAATGTAAATTTGAATAATGATACTCAGTGAGCCTGGTTGGGAGCTGAGCCCTAGGAAATAGCTCACAGGAACTGTAGCTCATCCTGCCACATTGCCCTGCCAGGCATACCTCCTACAGAGATTGGTCTGGGGGCTTCAGGCTTCTCAGCTTGGGAGGAGACATATCCAGTCTTCTTCCCAGGTCTGTACACAGGGACAGGTCGTTTCTCCACAGCACATGGAAGAATCGACAGAGCAGGTCAGAAGCCTTGCAGCAGGTTGTCAGGATTGGGCCTTCTGCTCTGTACCCACCAGCTTAATCCTCCATGAGCAAACTTGCCTGGGTTCAGTTGGTGAGCCTGGTGGACCTAGGCCAGACAATGATGTACCTAAGAGGATAGTCCCTGCCCTGGAGCTCAGCTGCCCAGTTGCTTTCCTTCTAACTTGCTGCCCACAACCCAGCTTCCTTCTAACTGCTGAATAAAACTTTTCTGTCTCATGCTCCATCCTGGTAATTATCTGCTCATTATTCTCCTAAATGACAACTGCCTTGCCATGGTCCAGGTACCGAAGTCCTCTAACATCTGGACTGTCAGGCAAGGGGGAAAGCCAGGGAGCCTCTGGTCAAGGTCAGTAGGTGTGATAGGGCAGGGAGAGCACCCTGCTCAGCCTTGCTTTGTGGGAGGCTTGGAGCCAGCCACCCTGGAAACTCTGATGCTCCCATGCCATGTCCGTGGGGGCTGCCCAGACACTCAGCCCTAGCCAGCAGGACAAGCCGGTCCTATGGTGCATGGCATTAGGGCTTCATCTAACCGTCGTGACAGTGGCCAGGCAGGAGGAGAGGATGTGCAGCCCAGGCTCAGGAGAGAGGAGCAGAAGGGAGGAAAGGGTGTCTCATCACCATAGTGCTGCTGGGAGTTGCCGTGCTGCCTGAGGTGAGGGTGAGAGTGGAAGAAGGTGGGGGGGATGCTTGGTAGAGTCAGCAGGAGAAACCCCACAGAGCCAGCTGCAGAAGAGTGCCCATCTTCTTTCCTTCCACTCCACCCTGGTGGAGGCTTTTCTTCCAAGCCAGACTGTTCCCCTGGAAAAACAATCTCCCCTGCCTGGGGACTTGGGGCCTTGGAGCCAGCTGGACCCCCTTCTAGTCTGTCTTCATTCAGATCCCATTTCTCTCCTCTCTGGGAGCTGGAGGAGGGAGTCACCCTGGGGAAGGCAAGGGTGAGGCTAAAGTCTTTATCTGTCCCCCTTTAAGCCAAGCAAAGGAAAATAGCCCTTTGCCAAGATCTTTCATCTCAGTCATTTACTCTCGCAGATGTTTTCTGCAATATAAACAAGAAGCAAAGAATGTTGGGGAGGAGAGGAGGGTGGGAGGTGGGCGGGAGGGGAGGGAGAGTGAATTGACAGCATTGAAAGCTGGGCCTGCAGAGGACAGGAAACAGTTCCTCAGCTGGGTCCCTACTACCCCCAGAGCTTGGGCAACCTCAGGACATTGCACCAGCTGAGTGAAGGGTAACTAGAGTGTCTTTGAAAGGAGGTTCTGGAGAGGCGGCCCAGCCCTTGGGTGGGTGGTCTCCCCAAACACACTCCCTCTGTCACCTTAGCACTTCCCAAAAGCTGGACAGGCGCTCAGCCTGCTGCCACTAGAGCTGTCCACAGGGCCAAGATGTGCAGGCACCCAGAGTGGGCATTAGGATTCGGTGGCACCAGGAAGTGAAAGAATCACAGCCTAGAGGGGGTTGGAGAGGATGTCCTACAGCGGATGAAGAAATGAACTCAAGAAGGGAGATGTGTCTTAGTTCTCCATTTCATGGGATTCCTATTAATGTTAGTAGCCTTTAAAACCAGCAAGATGTGGATTCAAAATCTGATGTGGGTGGGGTCTTACAGTAACCCACAGAGGCGAGGGCTGCCCTGACTAAGGAAGGTAGCCTGTCTAAAGGGGCAGCTGCAACTCAGTTTCAGCGGGTTATTTAAGAGCCCAGAAATCCAGAGCTTTGTATAGAATTTCCTGTTTTTTTAAATATTTGCACTAATTTAAACAAAACAAACAAACAAAAAAACTAGGTCAGCCATGAGGCATGCCTGTGGGCAGGTTTGAGTTTGTAAATCATGGGTTTACGATATTATAAAATGTTAGTTGAATGAGCCGGGTGTTGGGGCGGGCGCCTGTGGTCCCAGCTACCTGGGAGGCTGAGGCAAGAGAATTGCTTTAGCCTAAGAGTTTGAGGTTACTGTGAGCTGTGACGCCACAGCACTCTACTGAGGGCAACAAAGTGAAGCTGTCTCTAAAAAAAAATAAAAATTAATTGAACGAATAAATGCTAACTTGGTGCTAACTTTTCCTTTTCTCAAGATTTGTGAGAACAATGTTGAAAAAGAATCAAATAGCAAACTTTTATTGGATAGCTCTGTCTCCCCAAAATGAAACTAAATATTGCAGTAAATTCAGAGAATTAGAGGACCTGGTCCCAGACCCCAAGGATTGATGCTGTGGTTGGCAAACAGAATGACAAGGGTAATGAGACCAACGCTTGATGGTCCCTGGTTATGAGGCACAGAACATTCAGGAGAAGGGGAAAAAACAGGCAATGCTTCCCAGAGGAGGCGATATTTGGAATGAAGCTTGGAAGATGGTTAGGAGGAGCCCCTTGTTTCAGGCCAATAGCGAATTCTGAAACTAAAAGGCTTGTCACCAGTCCAGGACATTGAGAACTCTGCAGGATCAAGACCCAAACCGCAGACACACAAAGGTCCCTGCTTGCTAAGACAGAGTGCCACCCTTCATCCACCACTAATGTGCCCACCGCACCTGCCTATACCCACTGCCACCAAGTTGTGAAGGGTCTCCAAAAGAGAGTTGGTGACTGGGCAGCCTGGGTAGAGGAAGGAAGCCCAGCCACCTGGGGAGGATGATAGGCAGGCCTGATGTTCGGCAACCTTTCAAAAGGAAATAAGGGGACTGATTTTGCACCAGGGCCCACAAGGGCTCCTGGCTGCCTATGACTTCCTACAAATGGCCACAACTTTGAGCATCTTAGAAGGAAGAGAATAGAAAGGGAACCAACTCTGGACTTCTGCTGTATTCCTCACACATACTGCAGGACCACAGGAGTTAGTCCCACCCAACAGAACAGGAGACAGAGCAGGGAATCAGCTCCCTGAGGATGGAAGTGTGCTGCTGCCTGTTCCGGAACCCCTGGTGCCCGCAGGCATCTGCACCTAGGAGCTGAGGATGCTGAAAACAAGGTGACTTGTCTGAGGTCTTGTGGTCAGAATTAGCCAAGTAGAGATTCAAACCCGAACCTACCTGACCCCAATGCCAAGGCTCTTTCCACTATGCTAAGGAAATCTGCATTTCCTAAGATTCCCAAAGGCCTCATAAAGGGGAATGAGACTAATTGCTGGGTGTGCTTAGTCACCCTTCCCCAGGGCTGATGAATTGCTAATATGAAGGAAGTGTGTGCAAGCATTTCTCACATAGCCAGGCATTCAAATTCGACAGAGATCCTTAAAGCTGCATGGCCTTCCTTTTCCTCTGATGCCACAATCTCCTCTTTACCAGCTCTTGGTGTGACCAGCTCTAGGGAGAGCTAACTCACCACCCAACTGCCAGTAGGCTCAGCTCCAATCTGTCCCCCTTTAGCCGCCACCCACTGGTCTTTGGGCTTGCTTTCTCCCCTATACAAACAAAGCTCTTCAACACAGTCACTTTGAGACTCTGGAAGACCTTTCATTTGCCTTCTCTCCCATCTGCCTCTCCTGCTTCTCCTTCACAAGTTCTTCAAGTGACACACTCTCAGGCCCTGACTCCCATCCCCATAACTCTCCCCAATGTAGTCCAATTTCTTTTTGCTTCTCCTTTGAAAGTAGTGCAGTAAAATTCCAAGTAAGACAGACCAGTAAAGAGTCAAGCAAAAAAAAATACCTCCTCATCTTCAACATTCTTCTTCTAGTTAACATTGCCTAAGATTATTCTCCAGTTCATGTCACATAAGATCACACCAGTTTTCTTGGTAATCGGGCATATTGAATTACATCATCCTTATCCTCAACATACTTTTCTCCCTTCCTGGAAATGTATAATTCCATTTGTTTTAGCCCCAAGGTTGTATGCCTTTAATCCTATCGAATTTCATCTCGTTATATTCAGCCACCATGAATCCAAACTGTTGGGGATTTCGGAGATTCTAATTCTATTATCCAAGGTGTGAGCTACTCCTTCTAGCAGCAAGGAGGTAGGCCTGACCCCTGAAAGTTCTTCCTTTTCTCTGAACTGCTGAAATGGGAAGGTAATGGGAGAGCCCTGTCCAAGTGGACATCCATCTGTTTATCAGCATCTTTAGGGCCAATCACTCAGCACATCCCCAGCCACTCCACTCATGTTCTCCTTGTTCCCAAAGGGGCCATAAGGTACCTGCTCTGCTGCCTTCTTCAAAGTATGAGCACCCAATTTAGGAATCCCATCCCCTCAAAAAGTGCACCTGGTAGATGAGTTCTTTTCTTGGTGAATCTCTGCCAATTCCTAATGATCAGCACTTTCTTACCTAAGCTTTCAGAAGCCAATCCCTTTGCTTGCAGATGAAAGAGATTGCCTCTAAACCCCAAAGTAGAAGCCTCAAGACAGCCAGACATGTTAAGTCATTGATTTGGGCATCTCCACCTGTCCCTCTAGATCCATGCTCCAGCCTTCATCCTCTTCTCCCTTGCTCTGCTCCAGGAGGCTGACCTTGTGGGATGATTACCAGGCACCTTTGATCACTGCTTGGGTTCAGCCAGTAGGAGGTACCAAGTAAGAATAGGAGGTTGAGGCAAAGTTGGGGTATTTATTCCCCTGGTTCCACTCTACCAAGACTCTGGCTGGCTATGCCTCTCCATTGCCCCTCTGTCTAAGGCCATAGCCCTGTTTGGTGGCTCTCTCCTGCAGATCCTGACTGTCCTCTCTCTCCCCATGCCCTTCATTCTCCCCACCGCTGCTAGCCCTGAGGGCTTCACCATACCTTGCTAGCTTCCTTTACCTTGCCACAACTTGTAATTAGTCTCATTTTTAAGTCTCTTCAATTACCCCATTTGAGTCAGCCTCCTGCCAGGATGCTGACTGATGTGCTCATATTTTGAGTAATACTACCCAAGACTTAGGCCTAACAGTCTCAGGTGAGAGAGGAAGGTTCAGTGTTGGTGAGAAAAAGCAGAGCAGTTAAGTGCAGAGAATTTGTGGTTTAACTGACCAGGCCTGAATTTGACCTCCGTTGCTTTCCAGGTATGGGTTATTTAACTTCCCTGAGTCTTGTCTTCCTCTTTTGTGCAATGGAAGCAGTAATCCTTCTTCACAAGTTCATTGTCAAGATGTGAGATTATATTAATAAAATACTAAGTTTAGAATCAGATGCATTGTAAACAATAAATGTGAGTTGTTCTAGATTATTTTTAAAGAGAAAATCTGATCACTAAGCATGTGGCTTTGGTGCTAGAATATACTAGCAATAAGCTGCAAGGTTTTACTATTTATGGCTATGAGGGACTTTGGATGGCAGATAATCTGCCTACATCCTACAGGAGAAAGAAAAAATAAGTGTTGTTGTTTTGTTATTTTATTAGCTAGAGAGGCAGTCAATTCTGTTACTTATTTTTTTTTCTTATTTTTGAAGAGACACTTAAATACTTATTTTTAAGAGACATTTTTACATTCTGTCTGATACCCTCTCCCTATCTCTTTTCTACCTGACCTCAAAGTCCCCCACCCACAAAGGATGATTCCTCTTTTTTTAAACTAAGGACACGTGGTACCCTTTGGCCTACCCTGTAAGCTTCTCCTCACCCAGTGATGGTCTTACCAAAATAAGGCTCAGAAGAGAGTCTCTTAACTTTGTCCAAAAGCTAAATCTGAAAGAGGTCAAAGGTTCTCGAGTCAGTTCCATTTCACTGGACTATTTTTAGCCAGCTTAGGCTAAAACAAGGATCCCCAAAGATGTGGGCCCTGTGAAAGCTGGAAGTCCTGCCAAGATTGAGGAATACAGCTATCCCTGTTGGAAAAGAAAGAACAATTTCCTCCTTCATTGCCCCAGGATATCTGTTTGCTGCCAATGAGTCTTTCACCTGCTCTGTCCTGCTGCCTTTGATCACACTTTGGTCAGCTCATTGCTGCTGTAACTCCACCCCTTGCTCCTGAGCCCTTACTATTGAACTATCAGTCTGTCAACTCATCCTCTGGGCTGTTTCATGTCCTATTACCCTCTATGTCCTGTGTCAGAAGCTTGTAAGTTTTCTGGATATCTATCCTAATGGAAATGTATGACAAAGTGACTTGAATTCTCAACTTAGAAAAACTCCTCCTCCCAGCCCTTCTGCCAATGCCCCTCAGTTCTGTTTCTGGGATCCCCAAGCCCTGCTATGTTCCCTTTGTCCTTTCAGCTTTTTCTTTTCTTTTTTTTTTTTTCTGCAGTTTTTGGCCAGGGGCAGGTTTGAACCTGCCACCTCTGGCTTATGGGGCCAGAGCCCTACTCCTTGAGCCACAGGCACCACCCCTCTTTCAGCTTTTTCTCCCCGTTTATATGAATGCACCAAGGTTAGGTATCGTCCTGTCCAGATTTATCTGCCCTCCCACATGGTCCTACATGGCCTCTGCTCTCTGACCTTGCTGAAATCCCTTGAGTTAGAAAACTAGAGATCTTTCCATGACTTTTAAGGCTTGTATTGGCATAGCAGCAAGGAGAATGGAGTGAGGGGCCAAGCTCAGAGTTTCTGCCTGACCCCAGATTGCTATGAGAGCAATGCCATGGGAAGGTGACCTCCCCACAGGCCTGGGGGATATCCCAATGGGATGACACAATTGGACACTCAATGTCAGGCTCCCCATAGCTCTACCCTTCAGGCAGGATTAGGCAGATGAAAATTGAATTTTAAGCTAAAAGATGTGGATAGAGCTTCATTCCGTGATTTATGGGCTAGGCTATGTTTTCCAAAACTGTATAAAGCGTTATTCCTGGCCAAGTTCCTTATTAGTCATACATGTAAAATAGAAACATTGCTTTGTCAGAAAAATACTCCTCTCCCCCACCCCAAACTGTTCGTATAATCAAGTTCTGCAGGGAAGATACTGGCAATAGGGCTGGTGTTCGGAGAGAAACTCAAATGAGGAGCACTTTACTAATAGGACCGGCAGTGGCAGTGGCAGTGGCGATTTACCAAGCACATCTGGAAAGGCAGCTGGACCAGTCAACTTCCCATTGGCACTGCCCCCAGAGGTGCTTTTTCATAAATTAATAGATTACGAATATTTAGGCTTTCTAATTTGACATTTCAACTAATCAGTATTCAACCATTCTCTTCTAGTACTCACCCCCCAAGTTTTCTCATGAAGAAATCCCACACTGTCCCTGTTCTCACTCAGTCCATGACATTTCAGTACAACAAACTTCACCCCCAACTCAGGGTGAAACACAAGATCCCAAACCTAAGCCAATCAGGGACTCACATTCTCCTGGGCATAGTGATTGGCTTAGGAGTGGACATGTGATCAGTCAGAGTCAATGAGATACCTTGAAGCTTTCCCTATGACTCCTGGGAAGGATACTCACTTTTCCCCCTTGAACTTCAAATCTAAAATCCTGGAATTGCTATCATTTTTTGTCACATGAATCCCAAGTCTAAAGCCAGCATAGCAGAGTAAAGCTGAGAGAAAGAGAGTAACCAAGACTTGATAACATATTTTCTCTCTCTGATTTCATTGTGTGTAATGCTAGCTCTAATTCTACATCTTTCCCTCTTGGTTTGAGACAGATTTTCTGTCCTTGGCAACCAAAGAGACTATAGTTTATAGTTATTGTTTAAGAGTACATATATAGTATAGTTCAACTAAAACTAAGAAAGAAGACACGGCTGGCATTAGGCTGGTACTTTGCAAGCACAATCTGTTACTCAGGTGCACAAAAAAAGACACATCTACTTCATTGCCAGGAGACTGCACCAACAGGTATCTAGACAGAAAGAGAAAGAAACTCAGACAGGAAGTTCTGCCAGCAAACATCACCTCTTTAAAACTGAAATTACTAAAAGACAAGACCATTTTTACTAAGTCGAGTCTTTGTTACAACCCATTTTGTGTATTTAATATAATAATTATTATTCCTGCTATTGTTTTATTTATACCATCACAATTTATATTTCCCTATAATTTACTCCCTTTCCCTATAATTAATAAAAATATCTACTAATCATGAAATTACTTTCTCTAACCTACTTTCCCCTCCAAGTATATTAGTCAAGGTTCTCCAGAGAAATAGAACTAATAAGATATCTCTATATTTATGATAGCTTAGATATAGACATAAATGTAGATACAGGTATATTGATGTGGACAGAGGGATATCAGCCATTTTCAGGACTGGCCCATAAAAGCATCTCAGCGATCCTCCAGGTCTCTTTTCCCTGAGGAAAGCAATCTGGAAGTCACATATTTTAGATGACATAACCACTGAGATGTGGGGGTCTACTTGTCACTGCAGCATAGCCTTTCCCATCCTGACTAATGTATAAAGAGTATAAAGAGGATTATTTTTCTGATCCATGCCTCCCTCAATGCCCTAAGACATTTCAAAGGGGAGCTGTTAATCTTCATCCCCAAGTACACTGAAGATTAGTGACATCTCTCCCAACCTTTGAAGAAATGACCTTAGACACCTGCTGTGCTGGTGGTGACAAACTAGGAACAACATCCCTGTGTCTAAAACTTCTCAGGATCCACCCTGTGTCCAAATCCCCAAGAAAAGGCTGTAACTGGTGAAGTACTTGAATCAAGGTGAGTTTTCTTGATAGCTTTTCCTTTTCAAGCTCTTTTCAAAGGAAAGAAAGGAAGAATTTCAAGACCTAAACAGTGCTGCATCCCTCCTATTTTAGTTGAAGTTGAAAAGAAGCTATCTTTGCTGGGGTCTAGAAACAGAGTCTTATCTGTTGAGAACTCATGCAACTTAAGGTCCCTTCATTACAGAGAGCCTACCAGGCCTGCCACGTGGCGTGACCCATGAATGTGGGTGGGACTGCTTGGTATTTTCAGACTGCTGGAAACAGTGGCCTTGTTGATCTCAGAGAGTCCCAGATTAAGCTGATTTCACCATTTTTAATCTCTCCGGAAATAAGCAAAGAAGAGAAGTCTAATTGCAAACAGACTGAACTTTATATAGGAAATACGTAGGTCCCCTGAGGCCTCGATAAAGTGTCTGGAACCCTGTCTCCCTGCCTCTCCTAATCCTCTCTCCAGAGCACATAGGCAGTACCTAGGGAGACCTGAGGCTTCAGGATGACCTTGGACTGGCCAAACAAGCCCAGCCAGCCCTTGGGCCTGAGGGCAAAGACTTTGGACAAGAATCAGGAAGACATTTTGCCCACGGCTTGAACTATGGCTTTGGGAAGGCTCTTTGTTTTCTCACCCCCATTATTTTGGGTTTTTGGGTCTTGCTCTATTCTCTGCTTGTCTAATTCCAGGCATGGAAGGATTTCAAACACACTATCAAGCCTGCCACTCATGTACACACGCACACACACACACACACACACGCATACCCCAAACCTATTGCATTCCCACCACAATCCCATTTGCCACAGCGCTCTGGGACTTGTAGCCAAGTGGGGACCAGTAAGAGCTTTGTAACAGTTCACATGGCTCTGGCCTTCCCTAGAAGCTCCAGCATTGAAGTCCTAGCCAGAACCCTGGGCCTTCCTGGCTGCTGTGCTGCTGGGTCACTGTGGGAGGCAGGACAAGGCCCTGTGGCCTGCTGTGCCTCAGTTTCCCTGCCTGTCAGTTTGGACAACCATGACCGCAGTTAATTCTGAATTGTCTGTCTGCTTGGTGGGACCAGGCACTGAGGGGGAGTCCAGATTTATGGCACGGAAGTCCCAGAATGAGTCAAAGAAGAGAGAGACCAAAATAGATCAGGAGCCAAGTGCCCAGAATGGCAGCCAGAGGAGATTAGACACGCTTTGAGAGAACCAGCCCGATGACTTTATTGAGGACTCTTGCTCATAAACAGCCGCTATGTTATTGTAACTTCCACAGACCAGGCCGACCCTTGCTTGAGACAGGAAGTTTGGGATTGGAGCCATCCATGAGCCCTGCTGTTGCTGAGGTCACCCTGGGAGCTGGGGCTCTTCCAAAGGAAATCAGCATGGGGCTTTGGGTTTGGCAGAACGGCTGGACAGATGGACAGTCTTTGAATGAGAAAGTCATGGGTGTGAGGCAGGGAGGAGTGGCCAGTGCCCTCCTCCATGCGCTGAATCTCTGCTGGTGGGATTAAGTCTTTTAGGCATTTCTGTGGAATAGCCTTCTTCCCTTACATTTTGCGTCTTGATCTCATGAATCCATGTAGAGGGCACAAGGCCAAGAGCACAGATATAGGAAGAGCCTAAGAACTACAAACAGTTCTCATCCCCAGGAGCCCTCAGTCTCCAGCATCCCCTAGCAATGGCCTTTCCTCACACATCCTTTGTCTCATTACAGGGTCCAACTTTGCCCTCCTGGTCATTTGCTCCTTTTAATCCTTCCATCATGTGGAGAGCATCTCTGGTAGGTCTATTCTACCCTGGTCTTCCATTGGAGCACTTTGAGCATCAATGGAGAAATCCGATTCAAGTTCATAAGCAACAGGCCAGAACTTGTCCATTTGTAGATAGGCGCTCACAAGTATCTCATTTTAGTGCTGAGAGTATCTCATTTCTTTCCTACCACTGCCAGCTCTCAACCACTCAACCATCTCTTGCTCAATGTTGGTGGAAATACTACCAGCCATGACAAGCCAAGCCAAGCAGTTGTCTGTGGGCTCACACAGTCTCTGAGGATGAGGGTCTCTTCTGTGGTTACCAGATTGCACATTGATGCCAGCCAGCTCCTGGCATCTGCTCCTGGCCCTCCCAAGATGGTAGCCTGTTGAGATCCAGCCCAAATGCTTGATCCAGGCTTTTCCCAGGCCAGCTCTGTTAACAAAGTGAAACACCCTGCCAAGGGAAAGCCACCTTGGACTGTCCATGGAGTGCCCATGATAACTGGGAAAACCACCCATCCTGAGCTGGTCAATGAGCTTTGAGACTTACATTCAGTGGGCCAGAGTGAGGAAGGAGACAGGAGGTAGATGTCGAAGGCAGGTGTCAGATTTTTTGGAATAGCCATTTCTGACAACACATCTTTATCTGGGAAATAGTACCCAGGAACTGATAGTGAAAAGGCTTTTTTTTTTTTTCAGTGAGACAGAGCCTCAGTCTGTTGCCCAGGCTAGAGTGTCCTGGCATCAGCCTAGCTCACAGCAACCTCAAACTCCTGGGTTTAAGTGACCCTCTTGCCTCAGCCTCCCGGATAGCCAGGATTTCAGGCACCTGCCACAATGCTCAGCTAGTTTTTCTATTTTCAGTGGAGACAGAGTCTTGCCCTTGCTCAGGCTAGTCTCAAACTCTTGAGCTCAAGGGATCCTCCTGCCTTGGCGCCCCCATAGTGCTAGGATTACAGTTATGAGCCACTATGCCAAGCCAAAAAGGAGTTTTTAAAGTCCTTAATAATGTAGCCATATTCTATTAACCCTCCAGTCCGCCCTACTGTGTCTTCCCTGATGTGAACTCATTTTTCCCAGACCCACAAACCCACCCTGTACCCTACTGCATCCCTGCTTTTTGTCCTTGCTCATTCCATTTCCATTGCTTAAAATATCTGTCCTGATTTTGCCCATCTTCTGAGAGGTCAGCCTTACCCTGTTCTCCCCCATCAACCTCCAACAACCCTCAGGAAAGCATACTGCCTACACTGCCTCTCTTTCTCCACTCGTATTTTTTGTCTGCTCTATACAGTTTATCTCTCAATTGAAGACCATCTTACATGTTCTATTTCAGATGTGTTGGTTTGTGTCTCCCTAATGAATCTGTGTATCCCCCAACCTTGCACCAGAATTCTTTATATGCCCAAGGATGCTCTGAACACCGTAGGGCCTTAGGCAATGCTTGTGGATTAGATTGGTAACCCAGAAGGAATTTAAGTCATCAAAAAGATGCATAACCAGGCAGAACGCTAGAAATGTCCTGCAAAACTCTGAGTGTGGGCCCAGGTGGTCCCTTCTTGAGGGCAGTGGTATAATGGTTTTTTCTTTCTAGGCAGTCCCCTGATAGCTCTAAAGTCCCACAAAGGCCCAGGGAAGGAGGTAGTGGGGTGAGCAGTGTCCTGCAATCAAACAGGACCATAAATGCAAAGCCAGAGAAGCTAAACAATTTCAGCTTTACAACTCCAGGTGATAAGGATGGTATTTATAGACTTAGTGACATGTTTGAAGGGGTGAGTCCCAGAGGCTAATATTTTAAACTGGACATCCTGAGACCCAGATGTTCTGTTTTTATTCTCCTCCCCATCCTTCCCTCTTGTAGCCCCTGAAACTTTCCATGCAATTTGAACAAAAGCATGAAATTCTATTGTTTCTCAATCCTTACCAGTGCTAGGGAAGGATTTAAAAACTGCTTTGTGGAAGGGTGATTTGTGATGAGTGGAAAACACTGTGAGGCTTCAAAATGACATTTGCCATTACACCAAAACATCCATCAGAGAATTTCAAAATTCTAGGCAGAGACCTTTCTGCCCTCAGAGACCTCTAGAGCAATGGAGCCAGGAGTGGGAATAGCAAGTCCCTATTAACAAATGGACCCATCCTGGCCTAGATGTTCTGGAGAGTCGAGGTCCACCTGTTTAAGAACTTTCTTTCTCTTAAGATCATTTTTATATTGGATAGCAGTTTCTGAGGCAAATCTATAAACAAGGGGTGGGAACTGAAAACTTTGTGTGACCCAGAACAAAATGGGGAAATCAGTGTTTTCCTTCAGAGCAATCTAGAAAGTACTAGCCAAAGAACAGATTGAAAATAGATACACAAGCATCAGGGAAGTCCCACAGATCATAAGGGATGGAAAATAACCATGAGATCATCATGTTCATCTCCCCCGGGGCCTGGACAGTCCGGATGCAGCCTCACAATCCCCCTTCCAACGGTGTTTCAGGCCTTACCTTTCCCTTGCTTCATGCTGTGAACAGAGCTCCTAATTAATTCCTCCACTCCCACCCCCACCCCCAGGGGACAGGCAGCACCTACAAAATACAGCTTCTGGTCCATGGGAATTAAGTCCAGAACATTCTCTACCAGGATGATTTTTCACTGTTCATAAACAACTCTAGATGCTCACGCACAGTTCATCCAACCGTACTGAGTGGTTCTGCGCACTAGCCAGACCTGGCCAGGCTGAAGCACACACCAAACCCTGCAGCCACCTCTGATGGACCCAAGCCCAGCATGTAGAAACTGTCAACACGGGAAAAGGGTTGTACCTGTTTTCATGCTAACAAAGGCAGATAGTTCATCTATACCAGGAAAACAGACAGAAATAACAATCTGAATATAACTTGAAATGTTTTGTTCGCCCCAAAGGAAGTATCTATAGTGAAATGCACAAACATATATACATACATACTATACACACACATGCATACAGACACAGACACACATACACATGCATACACACACACTTTTCCTCCTAATTACTAAAATAATAAATGCTCAAGGCAACAAACTTGGAAAATACAACTAGAAACTATTGATAATACTTTGTTGTATTTCCTTCTATTATCTCTATGAATGGTTGCCTATATCCTAATATATAATATGTATTATCATATATATTAATAGGTTACCCTATATATTATAACATATAAATGAAGAGGTATATAGAATCGTTTTATGTATATATTTTTATATCATTTATATTTTATATAATGAATATATATTTGTATATTTTATTTAAAATTTCACATCAAATACAATAAATCATCAATTTTATCTTTTATTTCTGTCCAAAGGTAACATATATTAAAATCAGAAAATATGTATGAGCCAAATGCAAAAAGTCAAGATTTGCTGTATGCCCTTCTCATTTATTCTAAACAGACACATATAAGTACTACAAAAATGACGTCTTATTATAGGGAAGTAACATCAGGATACATGTTCTACTCTGTTAAGTATGCCTGGGGTAGCATCAGTGAACATCTCAAACTATTGTGTTTCCTTTTCCCTTGGGAGTTATCTCACACTATAACTTCCCAGCCACAGAGCTATATGCTCACTTCTTCCTGAGAAAGGGGACATCACCTGGGATGGTGGGTCACTGCTCAGCCTTGAGGGTCTGCACTGAATTGCTAGAGGCTTGTGGAAAGAGGATTCTTAAATTTAAAACATCTTCCTTTTCTTTAACTAGAGCAAAACAAAGTATCTGATATGGGACTTTACTATAAGCCAGAAAAGAGAGTAGATAACCTAAGGTAATTTCCCTCTGGAAGGTAAGGCAAAGTAGAAAGCTCTTCCAAACCAGGAGAAGCAGAGGAGAGAGAAGAGGAAAAGTAGTGGTTAGTCAAACAAGATCTTCCTTGCCTCCCTTCCTTGGGGTTATAGCTCAGAAATTGGGGTGTTAGTTACAACCAGAAGGAGATGGGCGTTGGGGAATCCAAAATAGCATGGGTATAGCCCCTGCCTTTGGGAGATATAGCTTGAGAGGATTTCAAGTTTCTTGGACTTACACAGCACAGATCCAACATGGTGCCACAGGATGGGTTAGAAATGACAAAGGGAAGTAGTCATAAGCACATGGGCATGAGACAGTGTCCCTACTCTTGGGTTTCTGATTCCTTTATGGGCCCATCATGGTAGCAAAAGTGCTTAGAAAAGGCCTGTGGCTGGACCAAAGGGACCACGGTTTTCTTAACATTAGGGGGCGGGGATCATTGAAGGTACCAAGAACCTGGAGGTGGAGCAAGATGGCGGCCAAGTAACAGCTTCCCTGT
Organism: Arctocebus calabarensis; assembly: GCA_963573935.1. Taxonomy (NCBI): domain Eukaryota; kingdom Metazoa; phylum Chordata; class Mammalia; order Primates; family Lorisidae; genus Arctocebus; species Arctocebus calabarensis. Next base: position 900 of record CAUYON010083945.1, on the reverse strand, counting down.
GGCTGGGCACGGTGAGACTGGGGAGAGAGGATTTCAGGCATCTCTGGCAGGTGGGATCTGCCCAGAAACTTCCCTCTGGGGACACAGGGAGACAGCATGAGGCTTCTGGACACCCTGAGGAAGGCAAAAGCGAAGCAGGGGAGATTGGGCAAGTGGTTGCGTCTGTTCGTTCGGTCTGATCCTGTCGGCGGCTGTGGGTGGGGCAACAGTGGGACTGCAGGCTGAAAAGGCCTTGCCTGTGAGCTGTTTGGGTTTCTTTTGGACTTAGCACTCAGTTGAACTGCCTTGGGATAACTTGGGCAGGAGTGCAGGGGGGTTTGAGTGTTGTCTGGGGCCCCAGACTGGGCCACCAAGCCAGTCGGAGCTACCAGTGTTTGGTGGTGGGCTGTGAGGAGCCATTGTGGGAGAACTGCTCTGGCAAGCTCCACCCTCAGGGTCACAGAACAGGCATTGGGTGGGAGCGAGTAATCTAGTGACTGAGCAGCCTAAAGGTGGGGACTGAGATGCCTCACAGCCTTAGCCCTCAGGGGCATAGGGTGAGACCAGTTTTGGCACATGGGGTAAGTGGATAGCCACTTAAGGAGTGATCCCAGCCACAGTGCTTTCCTGGGAAAGCTTCTGCTTAGCCCAAGTTAGCAATTTAAAGTGTCTTCTAAGCAGGCTAAGGAGGATTTAAGCTCTCCACCCTGCAGGGTTTGAGAAATCATTAGAGACACAGGGTCACGCCCTACAAAGATCAAGAAACAACAGAGTGATTCTGTCAGGGTCTGATCTGGGAGAGACACCTCCCCAACTCTGAGGACAGTCATAGGCAACAGTGAAAAATAATCATGAGGCAGAATCAACAGAAAAACTCTGGCAATATGAATAACCAGAGTAGATCAACTCCCCCAAGGAATG